>JAECUM010003155.1:0-170255 GCA_016617855.1 Megalonaias nervosa | reverse complement strand
TATATATATGAAAATTTAAATATTCTCTTTTGAAATAAAAGGTTAAGAACTATATACATCAATAGAAAGAACAGAAATTATGCTTCTGTCATTCTCAGTTTGTTAGTAAAATGAGTACTAAATTTGTATCATTATGTCTTAATAAAAACCGCAGATTTTATAGTGTCCTGTATTGGATCAGTTTTTAGTGTGTCTATTATACAAGTAATGTGATGAACACTTAGGTGTAAAATAGTACACTAGTGGTCAGACAGATTTAGGTTTGAGAAAAAACCTCCATTTATCCGTGGTTAGGGAATAAAATCCGCATTTGCAGAAAAACAGACTATTGGTAGAAATAGCACAAAAAATGGAGATATTTATAACTTTCCAGGTATTTTTCTGCAATTAAACCAGTTAATATGCAATATTTTTATATACCTGAAATATTTTCAAATGAAAATAAAGCAAGAAGTCTAAAGAAATAGTTTAACAATACAATTTTCGGTCATGATAATTCGCATCTCTGTATTACCCTGAAACATATCAGCGACCATGACGAACAGCCAGTGTAATACGGGCTAGTCCTTAATGTGGTCAGCGTGCTGTAATAAAAATGGTGGGTCCTAAGGGAAGTAATTGTTTGTTACATGTGATAGGTTAAACGGATGTATGCTGATCAGGTGATATTGCCATTCTTTACCTCATTTCTGTTGCTGTTATTCGTATATCCCTCAAGTTTACCTGCCAACAAATATTTTCAGTCTGACTATATAAAGTGTTGTAACTGATTCTACTACTGCATTAACCAGGAGCGTGTCATACAGAAGTGCTACCTCTCAGTACTCCGATCCTTTGTGTACCTCACAAAAGCGACGAGTGAAATATTTTCTCATTGAATAGCCGGTCTTGCCGGCGTGACAAATGCATCCCGCAAATTGTCCATCGCACAGTACGGCACAAAACTGCCTTCCACCATACAGAAATTACCCTTATGGACCACACTTATTTCAACAAGGAACTCTAGTGACGCCATCTTGAAACGATCTGGCTTACCCGTCTCGCTTTGGCGGGATATTTACGCTACATCCCCAACATGGAAGAAATACATTTAATGGACAATGGACCCGATAAGCAAGATGGGGTGAAAATGAACCAGAAGATGGTACCCCGAGTTGTAGATGGAGCTATAATCAACTAGAAGGTGATACAGAGTGTTGCAAATGATTGTGTCGCTGCAGTTGGCACTGGTAGAATTCACTGATGCCTTGAGTCATTTTTCTCAGTGAATTTTCAGTTCCAAAGTCGGTGAGCAAAAGTCATCAAAAATCCAGCGCAATCGATTCATTTTACTCCAGGGAACACATTCATTTACAGTAATGAAAGACCTCAACAACGACCTTGGTACAGGTAAGTAGTTATGTCGGAGCTTTGACTGCATAGAATATATCGTCATTTTAAGTTGGGTTATTGAAAGAAGAATCTACTGTGTGGGAATATGATAGAGTGCATAATAGCCCCATGTTGTGAAGTCCCATCTGATGTTTTCTACATGTAATGACGGTAGCATATTTCCAATTTTTATTTCAACTTATTGATACAACAGTTCATTGTAATTTCATACCTGTGAAATGGGATATTTACTTATTCTAGTTTTTCGAGACATCTGCGGGATTACATTATAATGATCCACTTACTGCTGATTTACGATTGTCTAGGAGAGACACAGACAGATAATTTGTTTGTATGTAGTCTGATAAACCAATATTTAGCAAGGTCGCTCGCAGCAGGGCCGGCCTTTGGCCGATTGGACCGATTTAGCCCAATCCTGCCCCGCGCTCACAGGGTACCCTCGCGTTAGTAAATATATCTTCAGAGAAAAAATTATTTTAAAGCGATGGAAGAAATTTTAAGTTCAATATCATATAAAACTTGTTTAATAGCTTATTTCCAAATGCCGTGCTCACAGAAGGTCCCACGCTAATCCAGGAGGCCCCGCCAAAATGATCCAAATCGGGCCCCGCGTTGCTAAGGCCGGTACTGGCTCGCAGAATTGTTTTTTTTTGTCTGTGGGTGGGGGGTTGGGTGCGAACATGTAGTGATCAGCTATTAAGTGTTACGGATGTAGGCCAAAATATATTTAGAGGTGAAATCCGGGCGCCCATGCAATACAGTAAATAATTTTAAAAGCTATGGCTCTTTGGAACTTCACACACACACACACACACACACACACACACACACACACACACACACTGTTAATTCCAATTTGAGGAACTATCCATGGAAAGGTATATCTGCCATGTTTTAGGTCAGCTGTCAACAGAACTGCATTACCAGTCATTAATTTGTTCAACAGTCAACAACACTTAATTAACAGCCATATTAATTTTTTTTACTTAAATTGAAATGGTCTACAAACCCACAATGTCTCCTCCATACACAGTGAATACTGCCTTGGTGGACGTCCTCCATACACAGTGAATGCTGCCTTGGTGGACGTACTCCATACACAGTGAATGCTGCGTTGGTGGACGTTCGCCATACACAGTGAATGCTGCTTTGGTGGACGTCCTCCATACACAGTGAATGATGCTTTGGTGGACGTCCTCCATACACAGTGAATGCTGCCTTGGTAGAAGTCTATATAGAGAACATCTGTTCATAAAGAGAAAACGTATATGAATTCTGTTTCACAATTTCACTTGCATAACCTTTATATAATGTACTCGTGTCCATTAAGGACGAAAATGTGTGGTTTCCTGAATGTCTATAAAAGACAGGTTGCATCAATCTTTAGTCTCCATACATATAATCATTATTTCATGTTGTCTAAATATTTTTATTCTTCAAAACATCTCAACTCTTTTTGATGTATTAATGTGGTATATATTATTTTAGGAGGATGATCCACAAAATGACAGACAGTTATTTCAGGCAATGTAATTATGAAAGCTGGAGTCAGCTCAATACGGTTGTTTTGAAAGTTTATGAGATCTTCTCATCACTTTCTATGAAAAATATTCGGCGAAGCTGTTGAATGATATTTGGTCAAGTAGGCGGGAAGCCGTTAAGAGTTAGATAGGGGAGAAACCAGTGTGGTACTGAATACATCTTATCCATCTGAAAATATTCGGTGCGAACAGGCAACACGTAACCTCGGTAGAAATATGATTTTGTACATGTTTTTATTTAATTTGCATGGCCGTATTTAATTTTTATTCCGAAATTATTGAAATGTCCAGTATTTTTTAAAAGTTTTTATTAGAGGTGTAAGTTTAAGTTCTGTAAAGAGTGAACGTCTAATGGGAAGTTAGCGGTAGTCGTGCTGAACAAACCTTGTCAGAGCCGGATCAAATTATCAGATTACAAATAAAAACGTTAACACAGAAATACATGCACAAAAAGGGTTAATTACAGAACTGGAGTTTAAGTCAGTGCAAATATACAAGTGAAACACACCTAGGGACAGCTGTGCTGTCAAAATGCATCCGGAAGAACTGACATCTACCGTATATATTAGCGTGAAAAAAAGATTTATATGACATATATTCGTGTTCTATACGCTCTCTGCTGCAAGCGGCATAGACCCATATCTACTGTTGCATGCTCAAATACATAAAAGGGTGTACACTGTTCGTTCTCTTTATAATCCCAATTATAAATAAACTCGAATCTGCCGATGCATAAAGTGCGCTGTTCGTAGTTGGAAATTATCGTTATTCACTGGCGATTGCGATACATGCATACGTCTTGAACTGAGGAAATGAAATGGAAGAAAAATCATAAATATAATTCTATAAGGACTCAATCGTCTAAATCAAAACGACATACGTTTTCTATTTAATATACACACAAATCTACCAAAGTCATAATAAGCCCGTTTAATATATTTGCACAATTTTCCTTATCCCCAAATCTTCAAACAAATGAGACGCGGTACTGTTGGTTTGTGACTGTTCTTTATCGCATCTTTTGCATAAAGGGCATGGCGAATTGTCTCATCTGCATAAGCAAAGTAAGTTGTATAGCCGACATAAGATTGGTAAATTGTCCCGTCTAAATAACCATCGTGAGTCGTATCGACTGCATACGCATTGTAAGTTGTATCGACTGCATAAGCATGGAAAGTTGTATCGACTGCTTTAGCACGGTGTGTTGTATCGACTGTATAAGTATGTTAAGTTGTATCGACTGCATAAGCATGTTGAGTTGTATCAACTGCATAAGCATGTTGAGTTGTATCAACTGCATAATCATGATGAACTGTATCGACTGTATACGCATGGTGAGTTGTATTAACTACATAAGCATGGTGAGTTGTATCGACTGCATAAGCATGGTGAGTCGTATCAACTGAATAAGCATATTAAGCTGTATCAACCGCAAAAGCAGAGTAAGTTGTATCGATTGCATAGGCATGGTAGATTGTCCTGTGTTGACAGCGCTGTTGTCGTCAAATGTCGAATTTTTTTTTTAAGTTTTGTTAAGTCAGATACGGGATGAGTGCTTTATATGTGCATGGCAGGTCTACGACACCTTTCTCACAAAAAAAAATTCTCTTAATTGTATTTTTTCCTACCTAAATTTACATACCTACCGACACACAAACATACATACAAGAATGTATACATACCTATTTATTTACATACTTGCGTGTATACATTTAGACTATAAGGAAAATATTGAATTGTCTGTACTTAGCCATGAAATTATCTTCGTTGTAGAATGTAATTTGATAGTTTTATCCACCGCTGCTTCACGACATTTATTTCAGTACAATTATATATATATAGTTTAGAAAGTATATCGCCTTTATTTTGGCTGTAAAATTGGAGATCAGGACAAGAGGTGGGCCCCACACATATGCTGCAACACTTGTGCAACAAATCTTCGCCAGTGGTTGAACAGTAAAAGGAAATCTATGCCTTTTGCAGTGCTCATGATGTGGAGGAAGACAACAGGTCATATCAGCTATTGTTACTTCTGCATGGTGCCTCTAGTTGGGAAAGGTGTGTCAAAGAAGAAAAAGCGGGCTCTGCATTATCGAAACATTCCATCAACTATATGCCCAGTACCCCACGGAGAAGGACTGCCGATTTCTGGTGCACCAGAATCATTCTCACTTGAATCAGACGAGGAAGAGGAAGAGGATGAAATTTCTAGTCCTGAACCATCAATGTCACATGACCCACATTTTTTCCCATCCTCCTCCTCTGAACCACACCTCATAACACAAGGTGAATTTAATGACCTTGTCAGAGATTTGGAACTATCCAAGAGTAAGGCAGAGCTGTTGGCTCCAGACTACAGCTGTGGAATCTCCTGGCAGGTGATGTTATGATTTCCATGTTTCGTGACCGTCAATATGATCTTTCCCATTCTTCTTCATGGAAGGTGATATTGTAGCCTGCAACAACGTAGATGGTGTGATGGCAGCCCAACACATCGTTCATGATCCAGATGAGTAGAGACTGTTCATTGATTCATCGAAAAAGAGTTTTAAATCTGTTTTGCTGCATAATGGCAATGTTTTGCCATCAGTTCCATTTGGTCATGCAGTCCATATGAAAGAAACCTATGAAAATAAGAAAACAACTTTTGAGGTGCATAAACTATGACCAACTTCATTGGCAGCTTTGTGGATTTGAAGGTTCTTGCTCTCTTGCTTGTCTACAGACTGGATGCACAAAGTACCGCTGTTTTCTCTGCGAGTGGGGTAGTCGTGAGAGAGATTCCCACTACATCAAGAGAGACTGGCCACTCCGACAGTCATTAGAGCCTGGGAGGAAAAGTGTTCAGCAGCCACCACTTGTTGAATCAAGGAAGATTTTGTTACCACCCTTGCACATCAAGCTGGGTCTGATGAAGAATTTTATCAAGGCCATGGACAAAACACAAACAACTTTCAAGTACCTCCGTGAAAAATTTCCAAGGGTAAGTGAAGGTAAGATAAAGTATGGTGTCTTTTATGGTTCTCAGATCTGTGAACTTCTTCGCGACAATGCATTTGACCGTGCACTGAGTGGCAAGGAAAAGACGGCATGGAAAGCCTTCCAGTTAGTGGCAACAAATTTTCTCGGAAACAACAAGAGAATTGGTGGTAAACCACCTCAAGGCATACAAAATTCTTGGTTGCAACATATCACTAAAGATACATTTTTTGCGCTCTCATCTAGATTTTTTCCCCACCGAACTGCGGAACAGTGAGCGACAAGCACGACGAGGGATTTCACCAGGACATTGCAACAATGGAGAAACGCCATCAGGGCAAATGGAGCCCATCAATGCTTGCAGACTATTGCTGGACAGTGACAAGAGATGCTCCGATTAATGAAAGCAAGAGACAAGCCAAGAAGCGCCGAGTAGACAATGAATAATGACTAAACTATGTGCTTATATATACATAATAAATTTTGCCTTTTGTTTCATAATAAATTTTATTTATATAACCCTTTGATGTTTTTAAGTGTTACATAAACAGGACAGGTGAAATGTTATCATGTAAAGCAACCATAAACATATGAAAAGACCTAGATTTACAATTTATGATTAAAAGTCTACTATCTACACAATATACATAGACGTAAAATGTAAATAGTTAAATATCTTGTAAATAGTAGCCAATCAGTTGTTTTAACTGTCATATTTGAATTCAGCACATCAGAATCCATAATAAATAGCACATTTTATCTCTGAAACAGACGACTTCTAAAATATTGTAGACCAGTGTTATTATTACTAAATTGGTCACATGATAATATATTCCTTTAGGACTCATACTTAGTATGCAAATCTGGCTAGCGAAAGAACAAGCGAGACATTCGACCACGGCGGCAACGGAAATAATTTTGTTGGTTAAAGTTTTCCATTTTATTTTGTATTTTGTTGTTTCCTTAAATTCTACACCGATTATATTCATTGGAAGTTGCAGTACAGATCAATTTAGACAAATCGTCTGCAACACATTAGCTCATCCGCTTGACCTTGGGAACATGCTTACTGACGTAGGAGATGAAGGATTCAAACAGCAGTAGGTTTTCCAATTTATGTATTCAATTTGTTCGTTACACCATTTATTTTGGCCCACTGACATAAAATGAGCATGGCTTTATATTTAATTCGTTCATTGTGTCGCTCGTGTGGAAGATTTCAGAGCATTTCTTTCAGTATAGTAACTTACAATTTGTTGATCTTTTGCAAATTTGGAACAAAGTCAGAATTGTTTTACATTGACTCAACACCTAAAAGAATTATTTAATTCAACCACCGAAACAATGATACATATTATTTCAACTTGTTTATGCTTGACTTTCAACATTGACTTTCAGACAACTTTGATTTCTCGTTCTCGTGAATTAATATTTCAGCTCCGGCTATTTGTAAATTCATGTGAACGTTTACCAAGTTTAACTCTACGTCGATATTTTATTTTATTTGTGAAGTTATTAGTAAAGCAGCCTCTTATTTCTTCTTTGTTTCTTTCATGGCAATCTTCTCTGCCATAAAATTACACATGCAAACAAGTATGTTTTAGGTATATTTTCAAATAAATAGAAAAAGGTGGCCGAAATTATATTTTAGTAGACTTTGTATTGACTTATCGACTTGAATTACTGTTGCAAGAAAACAGAAGTATAATTTGACTAGTACAAAGTTATTTGAAAATAAATAGTACAAATAAATGGAGTCAAGGAAGTGTTCAAATGGCCATTTATCATTGCAAACACTCCCTAAGAACTAACGAAAGAAATGGAGAAAGGAAAATAGAGAACACATAAACAAATATACCAATGAATACATAAAACAAATTTAAAAGTTTCGGAATGAAGAAAATTTCAGACCAATTCAAATGATAAAATGTAGAATTTTACTTGCAATGAAAAAGAAAATATAAAACTACATACGACGCTGCAAATACTCGATGTACCAGCCATAAACTTTTACAAAAGATGACTAAAATGTGAAAAGCATGACGATGATTGTCAGGATAAACTAGATATAGAATATTCAATGCCATGTTCATCTCCTGAGTTATCTAACTAAGTTCAACAAAGAAAATATCGTAAATAGTCAAATGCAAAGAATACGTAAGTCAGTGAAAACGGGTCCTAAATCGACAAAATACATAAAGAGGAAGAGATAGAAGATCACAATCCAAAAATAAAGTTGTTTAAGGTGGTCAGCATAATCATTGATGAGATTCTAACTCAGATATGTTACTCACTTTCTTATTGATTCTGTTGACTTCATTGGAGACTTGTTTTATGTTAACAATTTCATCACGCCATACACCAGTTACACCAGTTATAATTTTGATTGTTGTCATAATACAAGTATCGAGCATAAAACACCCTAAAAAGGCAGCCAATACAAAATCCAAGGGAAATAGAAATGCATGTATTTTATCAGCAAGTAGTAGAAGTAGAAAATTTACTTGATGTTTGACCAGCAAGTAAAAGAAGTAGAAACTTTACTTTATGTTTGACCAGCAAATAATAGAAGTAGAACTTTGCTTGATGTATGACACAAAACATATGAAAAATGGAGAACTTCTTGCTGCAGAACGTGGATTACTTACGTTGCAAGAAGAAAGAGAATTACGAGTTGCATAAAAACCTTGATAATTAGGTAATTATGCTGAATTGGATTAAAACATTTATCCTTGGGTAATAGTATTGGGTTGTATTAAAACCTTGATCATCAAGTAATGATGTTCGGTTCGATTTAAACATTGATTACCAGTTAATAGCACCGAGTTGCAACAAAACCTTAATCATGAGGTAGTAGTGTTGAGTTGCATTAAAATATGGATCAACAGTTAATAATATTCAGTTGGATTAAAACCATGATCTTGTAAAAGTACTGAGTTATCTTGAAACATTGTTAAACAGGTAATAGTATTGAGCTGGATTAAAATCGTGATTATAGAGTAATAGTGTTGAGTAGGATTAAAACCGTGATCATCAGACACTAGTATTGATTTTTTAAAACCGTGATTATCAGATACTAGTATTGAATTGGATTAAAATCGTGATCCTCAGATACTAGTGTTGAGTTGGATTAAAACCGTGATCATCAGATACTAGTATTGACTTGGATTAAAACCGTGATCATCGAGTAATAGTGTTGAGCAGGATTAAAACCGTGATCATCAGATACTATTATCGAGCTGGATTAAAACATTGATCATCAGGTAATAGTACTGAGCTGGATTAAAACATTGATCATCAGGTAATAGTACTGAGTTGGATTAAAACATTGATCATCAGGTAATAGTATTGAGTTGGATTAAAACATTGATCATCAGATAATAGTATTGAGTTGGATTAAAACATTGATCTTCGGGTAATAGGGTTGAGTTGGATTAAAACATTGATCATCAGATAATAGTATTGAGTTAGATTAAAACATTGATCTTCGGGTAATAGGGTTGAGTTGGATTAAAACACTGATCATCAGATAATAGTATTGAGTTAGATTAAAACATTGATCTTCAGATAATAGTACAGAGTTGGATTGAAACATTGATCTTCAGGTAATAGGGTTGAACAATCAGATAACAGTGTTTGTATCTGAAAGCAAACATGAAGCCTATATATTGATTTCAATCATAATGTTTAATGGGTTCTAGCGCAAAATCATTTGCTTCTACGTAGTATATTTTTTATTTCTTTACATTTGTGTGTAATGCTTTAATACCTAGAGAAATAAACAGTCACTAGAAAAAGATAAGTTGTAAATTTTTGGAGGGAAAGATGTTAATTTTTTAAATCTTAATTTCATTATTTTCTTTATTTATTTCAAATTTTAAATGTTAAAATTGTCACAAACCAATTAAGCAACCTAACAGTCAGATAGCGGTAATATATGTATAGGAGTTCCAAAGTACAAATGGGTGCAACGTAGTAGGATCTATCGGCCATGCATAATTTCCTGAGCCAATGGTTCAATAAATTTGATAGATCAGCAAAATAAAAATGGTATAATATATCTACTTGTTTTTTAGAACTCAGGTATCTATTCTCACTAGTGGTGCAAGTCGATGTTAACTTTTACCGGTACGATACCATACTCCCTCCCCTCTCCCCCTTTTTTGTCTTTGTGGTACGGCCGTACCGACAATAAATATCTTAATGGTACGGCGTACCTCACCCCACCGGATAACATTCACCACTAAATACTACTCGGTAACTCATTTCAGGTCTGGTCTTGTATTTTTAAGGAAGACAGAAGAGTTTTGATTAACTTGGATGATACAAGGTATGATGCCACAACCTCTTTAGGACATGTCCAGTGTACTCCTCAAAAGCCGCTAGGACTAGTTCCTACAACCAAAGTGGGATAGAGTAACTCAAAATACGTTGCTTGGGTCTTCTTGAGAGAAACCAGCCCCACTCTTCAGTGAGGTAAAGCCTCCATGTAGGGATATTTCCTATTACATGATTGCCTTTATAACTGTGGGTAATCTGAGTGTGTTATTACTTATCATAACGACTACCTGACACAATAAATCTGGAACATAGTACTTTTCATTGTTTCGTTAATTTAACATCCATTCATATGTTAACACGTATATTGTACTTTTTGCCTCTATACTCACTGTGAACTATTAAACTTCACTGCCTTTGCACCAAACATTGTAAGTAAGAAGTTTCACAGACCCAGACTACCACTTTTCTTAAATATCACTCATTGGTTAACCTTGCCTTATGAAAAAAATTTGGCATTTTGATATTTTAAAATTGCTTGAAAACTTAATTGATACGTTTGATAGCTTTCTAATTTGAATTTTATTTCTATAATAGCTAAATTTATCAATTTTTTTCTCCCCCAATTTGAACAGATTTTCAGACAGAAATCGTCTTATAAAGAAAGATCTTGACTGCTTTGAAACTTCCTATAATGAAGGAAGATATGACAAGTATAATTTTGTGGCCTTAAAAGTATCTGGTCCAAATAATGTACTTGCTGAGCATCTACGCAACACGGTTTCTGACAGATGTTAAGTTCTCAATTCGCCATAAAAAAAAAATATTATTCAGAGCTGATATTCGCATGCAAATATGCGAGTTTGACCTAAATTAGGCACTAAAATTTTGACCTGATAGGAATCGCATCACAATTACTACTTCTGGCTCAGTACCCGCTAATGTAGTTCCTATCTATTTCAGAGTATATTTCCTGTCTTTTCCTGATGAGGATCACAGGCTTAGATGTAGGCAGATTACAGTGTGTTTCATTGTGTAATTTGGCAACGGTGTACAGCGAAACATCAGATATTAATGACGTCCCAGAAGTAAAATATGTGAAACATACAGTTCACCTATCCCAAAAATTGAAAATAATTTATGACAAGAACTTCATTGTAGATTTGCATACGAAGAGACTTTTGGTTGAAGTTATTTTTGGGGATATGGAAAGACTGGAAATTTCAATACTGAAAATAAATATAGAAAATGTAACGGAATATAATTGCGTACTTAGTATAGAAACGCTTTGTCTCGATTTTAGCACTGCTTACGAACGAAATCGCAAAAAGGTACGAATAATATCGAACATTTAACCCTTAAACTATCAGATCTATCGCATCAATAATAAATGTATCATTCTTTTCATCAAAATTTCATGGCTAAAGGAATACAAATAATACTTCAAAGTGAAACTGTTCCCGACGGTGAACGGTTTGTGTAGTCAGTGCCGTTTTGAAAACGCCATGCTGGTCATAGCATTCTAAGGGAATTTACTCAGATTGGTAAAGAATGAAACCCTCACAGGTTATCTCCCATGTAAGTTACTGTACGCTATTGCGAAGAATTCTAAAGAGAATACGTAACAGTACGGCAGATCTCAGTAAATAATGTGTATGTGTGCGTGCGTGCGTGCGTGTGAATATGTACCTCATTCACTTTAATTATCAGATCTGCGATGAATAGTTCAAGCTTGCATCACCGAAAAACAAGATTCGATTTTCTTACTTTCCCGAGTTTGATGCCGGAGTGACTGAGGGGTTAAAGACTCTGAGCCAGAAAGACACGCGTAGAGCAATTTACATTTTGGTACAGTAAATGAAAACTGCTATGTCCAGAATTATGAAAAGATCAAAACTAGATAGAAAGTTCATAACAATAAAAGAAAATAACTTCATGACTGGAAATGGAAGAGAATTAACCTTTATCAATGTCATGTGAACCTTGGTAGAATAAATGTATTTGCCATAGATTTAGAACAGAATATATTTTGTAATTTTCTACTTCGGATTTATTTATTTATTTATTTATTTATTTATTTATTTATTTGGGAACATTTTAGTGACAACCGATCAATTGACGATACAAGACTGTGATCTTCAACTGATCAGAAACTCTAGTCAATGTTTAATGCCTACCTGAGAATAAAGCAACCATTGTTGTAAAAACAATACCTTAGTAAATACTTAAGTGGTAGTTCTTGTGTACATATTCAGAATGCACTTAAATCATATGCAGTGAATTCAGGTCAGTTGAACTCTAAAACTTAAGAACCTGTTATTGGTGCAGAGGTTTCCAATTGCACCGCATTTTATTCGCGTATAACGCGTACCTCTTTTGCGAGAAACCACGTGGGTGAGGATTGTGTATGCTTTCAGGCGAGCAATCAAGATCTAGATCTGCCAGTGTATCACGTGAGTAGACATCTGACTCTAACCTGTTCGAAGTTCAATGTGCGTTATTCACACGGTATTATGTTGTTGTTTGAGGTTAACGCCATTTTTCAATTCATGATAGGCCATGCAAAGCGGTCAGTGTGACTGGTGGCGGAAGAAGTCGGGGGAAAACCCCAGGAAGAACCACCGACCCACGGGAAGCTGCTGGCAAGCTTTCTCATAAGCCCACATTGGCTAAGCCCGAGACTCGAACCCACGCTGACAGAGGAGAGATGGCAGTGATCGGTAAAGTCGAGCACGTGAGGCCGTTCGGTCCCCTGTGGCCAACACTATGTATTACAAAATAATCGTAATTATATAACGACGTATTGTAATGAGGATCGTTTAAAGCACATGTTAGCCACATAGGTTTGTTTCCGAACCCACCACAAATGGTTTAAAGTGATACTATGCCAGGCGAATTGATGCTAAGAAAATAAGTGGTGGGGGGAGGGGTTTACGTCACTTTTACATAATTACTGGGTACATTATATTGAGGAAATAAGTGCCTTTAACGAGGACACACTGAGGCAGCTGACCAGGGCTGGACTTTGATTATGACTCTAACGCACTACCAACTGACCTGCCCCCTCTGAAGAAAGTAAAAGAATTTTGTTTGCCTACATGTGTTTCATGCTTTCGGCACAGCAACAGAAACAGGTTATTTGAACCGATGCAATCGAAATTAACTGTCTTGCCCAGGGATAAACCACAATAGCCGACCATGGATGATTCAATGGTAGGATTCGAACTCACACCCTTTTCTCCGAGTCCAGTAAACTAACCGTTGAGCATAGTTGCTCCAGCCTTTACTAGTAGCCTCTTACGACATGAACGAGGGTGCATCGAACCTCCTCTACATCCCCGTATAGACCATTGAGCATGTACACTGATATGTAAGAAAATTTATACCTGGTGATACAAAGAATTAACACACTTTACAATTATGTTTAATATTATCATACCAATTATTAATACTGGCCGCCATGTATAGCCTATCGTGTGCTGAAAAATGGCGTTAAGCCCAACAACAACAACAACAACAACAACATCATACCAATAAAGTGGACATCATTATATCACGTGTATAAACGGGATTCTAGTATGCGGAGTTCCAAATATTGGGGATTGATTATTTTGTTACAGTCATAGTATGGAAATGAAAATCAGAAATGTATCATTGAGAGACAGACATACAGAGAGAGGGAGAGATAGTAAGAGAGAGAAATATAAATTATTAATATTATCTGGACAAGAAGACATGAATGTGGAAATAAGATGCAATTTCTGTGAGAGAAACTTTTGTGAACAGAAATGACAATTTCTTAGAAAAATGCCAGTATTCAATAATACAAAATTTTCAATGGCTTTGAACTTACTAGGTCTTGTGCAAAATGTTCTAGAAATACATTTTCATCTTATATTTCCACACAGTGGACAAAAAAGGTAAAATGATATGTATTATTTAAACCATCACAGAGTTTACATGTTCTATTTTCACGTGGAATTGGTGGATTTATCCATTTTCCAATTTCCTGACGAAATGCCTCCTGCTTACAAATATGTGCTGGAAGGTCTGGTTCTATGTCGCTCGTAATTGGCGCGTGCTGTACACGAGAAAATGCGTAAATTATCGGACATCGATACTTTCCTTCCGGTACACTATGCAAAGTCGTTGGATGAAAAGGAATAGCACTCAAGATATGTAGAATTAGCGGATTTAATTTTAGCTACAGAAGAAGTCAGGATGTCATTTTCATGACTGAAATAAAGAGAGATAGGATGAAATTAAAGTAGCAATCAATGCTATCGTTTGACAATCTTTCCCAGTAGTGAAAGGAACAAAGACATGATTGAAGAAGTCGATGCTGCTCTCTTAAATTCATATCAGCAATGGATATTTTCAAAAATAAGTTATAGATTAATATTAATCGCGTCTTTGAGGAAATTTTGATGCATAGAATTAATAAGAGGGAATAACAACAAAAATCACTAGAGATTCGTTTTTTATAGCAGACGCTAGACCTAAATCAGCATATAGTTCTTGTTTCAGAATATGAAAACTCGAAAATATAGAACGAGAAAGTATCTCTGCTGAGAACAAAACGTATTTCAATATACATTTTATCAGCAAAGCGCTGCCTTTGATTTTAACTATTATACATTTGTGCTCTTTTAACATGACATTTTGAATTTCTTAGACTAATGTCAACTCTTTTTTTTTCAGATTTTATATGGAATAAACACTTGTGTGAAGACCTTTGTTTAGATTAAACACTATATATAAATTCTTGTCAGTATTCTTTATGTTATATGCAATATTGGGGGGACCGCCGCCGTTATGTTGCCGCGATTTTTAACTGGCTCAATGGTTTGCAGGCCGGACTCACGACCGAAAGATTCGGATTCGAATCCCATCATTAGATCGACTGGGCCTCCGGGTGGCCGAGTGTTCTCATCTCTGTTTGCGTGGGCTCTAGTCTCGACTCGGCCAGCGTGCGTATGTGAGAAAGCTTGCCAGTAACTTCCCGATGGGCGGTTCTTACGATTTTTCCGGGTTCTTCCTGTTACGACCCTGAAGTTAAATTACATGTGTGTTAAGGTTTGAATTCCTTCTAATTCTTTTTATCTCATTTTTATTTAATTTTTATGTCATTAAATATAATTATTATTATGATGATGATTATGTTCGCAGGATCTGATATTTTGTTAGAAACATCCTGTTTATTTAAAACGTAAATGTGACTCGCGTAAGCACGATTTTTGTATGACGGTTCTGTCATATTAAGTAAACAGTCGGAAATAGCTGTGTAAATGATTGGTTGTGATCACGGTCATTGCTAATAATACTTGTTGACATTCTATACTACGTTGGCAATATTTCGAAATCTCCACGATTTCTTCATGCGTGTACATGAAATGACGTATTAGTTTGCTTTAAAATACTCAGGTAGCTGCGAACTAGTCTAGAGTCATATTTTAACATCTTAGAGAGTCACAGCGTAACATTTTATAGAGTTTCTAAATACCTTAAGAACAAGGTATTCTTTTGTGCTGGAAAGAGTTGTTCGTTCGTACGTCTTTAGAACAACATCTGTTTTGTTGTTGGTGATACATGTATTTCGTCTACCTTCTAAATAATAATTATTTTCCCTGGAGAACTACACAACTGGCTTTGGACTAACACATTTGCTGCAATTAATTCTAAATTGGAACAGGATAATACAAATTATGATTCACAGTGAAAATTTTGGACATTTGTGTTTAACCTTCGTCTGACGTCATCATCCGCCATTTTGGAACGGAATTGAGATTCAGACTTCAATTTAGAACTGTTTATTCACAGGACTTATGTGTTTTTCACAATTTTATGACAAATATTTGGATCTTCTTCGTAAATCGTAAGTCTTGTTTCATATTTTTACCTTTACACCGTGTTTTCTAGGGAAATAAATTATTTTTGTTAAAATTTACAAAGCTTGTTGTCTTCGCTCTTTTCTTTATGTTACTTTAAACGAGCCGATACGTAACATTCCTCTACCGTATATACTGGCTGCCATGTATCGCCTATCATGTGCTGAAAAATGGTATTAAGCCCACAACAACAAATCGTTGGAGCAGCTTGGCTTGGCGTGTCGTTGGACAAGGCACTTTACTCCAATGATCTCGGTATTAAATAACCTACCTGTATTGCTGTGCCGGAAACCACCAACGTAAATCGTTAGGGCCATATGAGGATACATCTACCATAGCTCTGGTCCGAAATCAAATGCGACATTATTTGCCAAGTGATGTGTGATTTAAATTTTTAACGTAGCTTTAACAATTTTTCAGTCATATCGCTACAATGTCTGCATTGTGACAGTTTATAGTGATGTCTAGCACTGGGGCATCATGCCGCAGACATGTAGCATGATGTCCCACCCAGTCACATTATCCTGACACCAGGCCGACCAGTCCTAATACTAACCTCTTAATGCTGAACGTCAAGCGAGGCAGCTGTTAGTATCATTTTTTAAAGTCTTTGGTATTTGCCAAGTATGGTGATTATGATGTATTCGTATTTTTCCTTAAAGTGTTTGATTAGGTCAAAATAAAATGGGTTTTTCAATTAAAAAGTTGTTGTATCAAAATACTTCGAAATGTATTGAAGGTAAAAATTATTTTTATATCCCATTATCCCATTCTTTGAAATACATCTAAGTCGAACAAAAATAATCGTCTCGGCCACATGCCAAAAAGAAATAAATTTGGGGATACCCAAACAATAAGACGTCAGCGGGCATTAAATTAAAGCTTTCAGAAATATTGAAAGAAGTTTGCTAGCGCAGGACGAGAAATATTGTTAACAATACTGAATTTTGGACCAGTACGAAAACTTCTGTACAACACAGATACTTATCTTGCCCAAGGGTGGCGCATAGATGGTTTAATGGGTCGGCTTTTTATATGGATGGCCAAGGAAAATATATTAGGTCAATTAATCTTTCTATACTAAAAGTACATATAGAGATGGCCCAGGGCGATACTGAATCAATTATCTTTTCTTTTCCATAGCCGATTTCTAGCTGATAAAGCTTTCAATGGAGTTTGAATTTCCTTGGCCCAATGAAGATTCGTAAATTGTGTTTCAATAAAAACGTAAAATTTACCGCAAATGGTTAATATTTCTTTATCTCTTAGTTTCAAATATGTCGCCTAATAAGAGAGAATTAAAAAACATCTCTCAAATTTGGAATTTTATTGTGATCACGGAAGACATTGAATGATATAAAACTGTTACAGTTTGTGCGTACAAGATGTAACCCGTACACCAGCTTTCGCTAGAATCTCCGGTATCTGTCGGTTAATTCCGTTTGAATTCAAACAGTGACGAGTAGCAGATATTCCACGGATTTAGCTGTCTGATTTAAAATGACATCTCCAACATTACGGAGATCTGACACACACCGATAAAAAAGTTATTGTTATGTTATAGCTGGAGTTCACTGTCCACTTGTTTGTAACAGCCTATCAGATTATGCGTTCAATTTCTTGGTTTGGGAAAGTTATCGTCAGCAAAGATATGTTCCAAATAACGCTTTAACTGGAAGCACTCGAAAAAATACTGTATTTTTATTGATGAATTAAAATATAAACAGAACATGATTTCGTGTTGGTAACAGCCATATCTACGTAAATCAGATCTTCGATTTTAATCAGACTGTCGGATTTAGTATCATTTGCAATGGAGCTGTATTTGTCTTCCATTTTATTCTCTCCTTAAGCACGCATTTCCCGATGTGTATATACACACGATCAAGGAAAACTATGAACGGTGGTGTATTGAACAATTCAGATAACGAAAAGTAAAAACTATCTAATTTCAAGTAACGTACTTCACCTTGAATACACTGGTACAGGGACTAATTTGAGTTTCTTTTAATTCCACACCTATCGATACTTTCTAGTGTTTGCTTATCTCCGGTGTAATCTGATCAACACACAACTAAGGAGAATGGAAAGCTATCGAAAATTGTCCGGAGAAAACAGAACATATATTAGCAAGAAAGACAGCAGCCAAGCAAATCAAAAGCTACAGTAAACAACGGAGAGAAGAAGAGTTTTCCGGTAGCTAAATTCTACGGTTCTGAAGTTAGACCAACACCTCTGTACAGACTCCGTTCTCCGGATTGGAATCAACCGGTAGCCCACCAGAGACCTCATCCACAATTGGGGTTATACGCAAGCGCAGAATCCATAGATAGAATATCACTAGACCCTTTAGGGAGTTACCGCATCCAGGGATAGATATATAGCTCAGCGGATTGGCGGCGGTCGCAAAGGTTGTGGGCGATGATATTAGCAAGAAAGTTTGTTCTGAGGCTGTCTTCTACATCATCTGATGAAGACTCACCAATCAGAAATCAACACCGGCTCGTGCACAGCACGTCGACGAAAGACGTGGTGCAAAAAATGCAGAAATTGATGCAGAAGAAGAAACATGTTATTCGAATACGGAAATTACAGGAAGACAAAACAAAGGTTAGTCCTTTGCCCCCATCTCTCTCTCTCTCTCTCTCTCTCTCTCTCTCTCTCTCTCTCTCTCTCTCTCTCTCTCTCTCTCTCTCTCTCTCTCTCTGGTACTGCATAATTCAACAGAAAAAATATAGCTATAGCATAATTCAACAGAAAAAAATAGGTACACATACATCTAATGGATATTGCATAATTCAACCGAAAACATTATCTCAGATGATAGAAACTCACATCAAGTGACTGTAATTAAATGTTTGCACAATACATATACTTCAGTTGTAATATTTGAAACCATGTTATTGCTAATGTTGCTATTGATTTATTTTTAATTTTTCTAAATCCTGATTTTGTAATTAATTCATAGGGCTTCTTAAGTTTTGAACTGCATATTTTCTTGCCGTTATGTATTGTATAGCATTTCTTTAAATTATCCTAAACTCTTCTGAAAACGGAGGAATACAATCAATCAATCAATGAATCAACTATGATAAAATCTATTCTTCTACAGTTTCTTCTTCCTTATGTATGTATTTATTCATCAATAATATTCTGTCATTAAAAGTACCGCAGCGTATCTTTTTCCCAGCTTTTAACCAAGTAATACGGAAATTACTATGGTACAGATTTATATAAATTACTATTGAACAGATTTACGGAAATTACTATGGTACAAATTTACGTAAATTACTATTGTACAGATATGCGGAAATTACTATGGTACAGATTGATGTGAATTATTACTGTACAGATTTACGGAAATTACTATGGAACAGATTTATGTAAATTACTACAGCACATATTTGTTCTACGGGGCTGTAAATAAGGTCCAAACAGACAAGCTGTTGTCATTCATTGGCAAAATGGTTATAACCTGCATGTTGAAGTTAAACACCTATCGTCAATTTTGGTATGATGAAGCTTACAGATCGAGGTCAATGTCAATAATTTTGGGCATAATTTTGAATAGAGAATATTTTTGTATTTTGATCTAACCGTAGTTTATCCACCCTTTGCTCTCGGATCTATGGTGTTATTATCGTGCCTCTATACCGCGAATTGTGTATTTTCCTTTTCTGGTTCCTATCGTATTCTCGAGGGTAGCTCTGTGTGTGTGTGTGTGTATGTGTGTGTGTGTGTGTGTGTGTGTGTGTGTGTGTGTGTGTGTGTGTGTGTGCGCGCGCGCGCTACATGTATTGAGCATAGATCATGTAGTATTATTAGCGGGTAGGTATGTAACTACTACATATATTGGGCACAGGGACACAATCAAATGTAATGTAATTGTTTTTGCTCTATCCTTCTGACATGAAAGAAATCTGACCTTAACCTATTGAAGATGAAGAGGTCATACGCAATGGCAAGCCTTTCATTTTAATTGTAATTGAACAATTTGTCATAAATCAGCTCTTTATGTTAATGTATATTGTGTAATTCACTCTCCATTTTCACGACAATATTAATCAAGCCTTGACATAGACAACTGAGTATATATTCGCGTATAAGTCGGGTTCAACTGTAAACGGCACCTACCTTGATTTGCCGTTGCATAATGCGCCAGCAGATCTGGGACTATGCAGATTGTTCATATTCATTAATAGAACAAACAACACAGACCGCCATCTGCTGGCTCATAGTACGGCGGCATATCAGGGTTTACGTTGATTGCAGTTGGATCTTACTGATGTCCTGCTATATACGATATTTTTTTCCTCCGCACAGGTTAACCAACTTGTTTATTGCTTTACAACACAACACATGGTAGGATTCGAACCCGCACCCTTTCGATCGTCAGTTCGGCACGCTAACTAATGGGGAGCCACCGCGTCTCATATAACCAGTTTGTAGTGTACAGTGCGTGTATTAAAAAGGAAAAATTGTTGTGTACAGTGCGTGTTTTTTTTTTTTTAAATTGTTGTGTACAGTACGTGTTTTTAAAAAAAGGTTAATATGGTACCTACTTCTGTTTTACTGAAAATAAGAAAATTTGCACACAATACAAAATTCAGTATCAATAATATTTAAATTGAAAATTAAAACTATGTCGCTTTGAAATATGTGGTTCCCAGCTGGTGATAATTTAATACAATTTTCCTCAAGGGTAAATAGCTTCGGAAACGTATTTGTTTGCATAGTCGATTGGCATACTAGCAATACAAGGGACGTTGGTCAATACTTTTATGCTAAATAATCTTTTTTGACATGTTTCCCAAATACTAATGACAATCACGCTCGTTTGTCTTCTGAGCCTTCAATAACATATGCTTCTTGCCAAGAATTTCACATGAGTGTGTTTAATATCTGAGCCTGCAGAACGTTAACCTACTTTATCTGTTTCGTATTTTTCACTTTCTGAAATCATTTAAACATGGAACTACTCCTGTGTCTTGCCATAGTAAATTCTCACACCTTCCCCCACCCCTGACATCGACCCTGAGTACCTATTCCGAAACATCCGGATTGTGGCACACGAGTCGTAACTCAAATTCAGTTATACATATCCTGTGACTTCCTGCAAAGATTGCATGTACAAAGTTTGGTCAAATATATTTATAAAATGTAACTGTAATTGTAATCTTTTAAAAATATTTGACTCCTTATTCTCTCATAGAGATGACAAGGATTTCGTCCAAAAATTCATCCCCCTCGCGCATTGGTGACCACACTTGTAACCAATGTACTTAGGTCGGTGAATTTCCACTCAGGGGTTTAGAAGGAGTTATAGTTATGGACAAACGGAGCCTATCACAATCCCCTTGTCGCGTTTTGCGTGGGGGGATTAAAGCAAATTACATTTACTTCAATAGCTACGTGGTTTTGAATTAACTTTTTGTATTAATTCCATTAATATTGGCTGGACTTTTGCGTGATTTGGAAGAAAGAAAAAAAAGCAAAGGCACGTTTCATTTTGAATCAAAGTATTACAGTATATGTTATTGTTGAAATCATTCAGATTGTGATGATGAGGCAAGAAGCTAACACAAATGATGTGGAGACACATCTGATTGCAATTGAAGGCATTCATGATTGGAAAGCAGGCTCATAGAGAGGCTTAAGATCAAAACAAGCATTCCATAAACTCCAGATTCTTAACAATACCACTATGGCTCAGTAATACTATGTAATTCAACACAAATCAATGAATATTTGAATTCGAGTTTGTTAGTATGATCAGACTGACCGCCATCTCTCTCTCTCTCTCTCTCTCTCTCTCTCTCTCTCTCTCACACACACACACACACACACACATTTTCTACAGTTCATTCAACTATTCTGCACAAGGGTGTGGGGTCAATGTCAATTGTAGTGTGCTTATTTCCGGTGAGTGTTTGCATTCGGTGTGCTCGATCATTATCTGTTGCCCGGTATGAAAATTCACAACTTCAGAGTTTCCTAAATATTTTAGTTTAAGCCCGGAGAATCTGAGACATAAGTATTTTCATATCTTATCAGGACAAATATTTATCTGAAAAATGAAGATGCTACTAAAGGTGTGTATTATCGCTAAAGGGATAAACGACGAATGAATCTCGTCAAAGAAATATATAACGACTTCTTATCTGCTAATATCAGGTTCATAGACAGTGACTAAATGCAAGGGGATCACGGTCGATGTCATATATAATGAACCTGAAATGAAATTGTATGTTAAACTAATCATTCATAATTAAGCGAAATATAAAAATAAAATAATTACTAGCGAATCAATGCTTAGATAGTACTACTTTACTTGAATCTCTCCATGACTATTGTATTAATTATCTAAGTAAGCGTTATCTGTATCAATATCGTCTCTCAGGAAAAACTGAAGGTCTAAACAATTATAATATATTAGATTTTCTTAGATTTGTTAATGTATTTTATTTGTGTGTATCAGCGATACGTTTACTCTCTAATAATTATGTTTCATCTTGTTACATTTACAGTTTGTAAGACTAAACGGCGGAAATATGATCAGCAGGACCTTGTCAGACTCAAAGCTGATACTTCTAGAACTTTTTGTTCATATGTTGCAATAAAATGATTTGTTTCGTTTTTTGTTGGCTTTAACGGCACTTTTAAAACATCGTTTTCTATACCATGCCGACGAAATGGGAGCTAAGTGCTTTTCCCAAAAACATACCGAAGCAGTTAGCATAGGCTGGCATGGGCTAGTATTGAATCTGCGACCCTTGGATTACGAATCTTAAGCTGTACCAATTAATCTGCCACAGCTCCTAGCAATTCAATGGATATCTTGTTATTTGCTTCAGTAGTTCTTTATTCTATAGGAATGCAATACAACCATCGTATCATCTTTATCTGTATAAACTGTTTGCCATTTCTAATTCTTGAAACCATGTTGTAAACAATTTTAGAAACTGTATTAGTGCATGTCATTCTGAGTACATGAACATGCTAATCCGTAATCTGTAATTACTCTAAATGCCTCTGTGCTAAATGACCTATCTGTATTTTTGTAAAGAACTAAAACAAACCAGGCCCTAATCTATAATACGGATTATAACCTCATATCTGGACAATGCTGATTATTTGAAATAAAGCTTAAAGAATGGAAGGATTACATGTGACATACGACGTATACTTCAAAAGAACAATTAAAGCATAATTGTTTTATTTAACCTTGAATTTAAAGGAGTCGACTGTCTAGCCATAATAATAAATACCGAATACATTATACATGTACATCAAAATAACACAAATTAGTAAATAGTGTACCACGGATGACGTCAATGACGAATAATTATTCCGGTATTTTCGCCCGACATTAACTGCTTTCCACTGGGGAGCAGCAATTGCTGACATCTGACACTCTTGTGAAACATTTAAGCTGATTTCCTATCTAAAAAAATGTTGCAGTGATTTTCAAATTAAAGTGTCATTTGAAATGTAAAAAAAAAAAAACTATGGCGGCTAAGGGCAAAGGTGAGAGATTATTTTGGGGTATTTTGGGCTGTATCATTCAGCCGTATACTAATATATGACAAGCAATTCCGATAGCTTTAATCTCCACGTCACGATTCCTTGGGAATGTAACGATCGATTAAATAATCAGTGTTCAACATCATATCAGTACAGTAAAGTTATATAGTGATGTGGTCCTTACAAATTTGTCTTGCCAAAAGACCGAGCCTTCTGTGGACATGATTTGAACCCCCACCATTCTAGTCGCGCGTCCGACATTCTAACCAATTTTCTGTTATTGAACATCTGTTGTAAATTCCCATTTTACTTTAACCCCGTAGCCACTCGTGCTGCTCAATACAACATGGCATCGGAAAAGTCTATTTTGATTTGTCACCTGAAAAAAAGCTGATTATACACATCATTCCGATTGTACTATATAAACAAATATGTTCACCAACTTTACCATTTTCAGCTCAAGATGGTGTATTGCGATGAGAAACGTCCTTTAATAAGTCAATTGCGAACGCCGAGAAAGAAAGAAAGAAGATGAAAGAAAGATGAAACGATAACAGAAAGGAACATTTCATAAGTCATGCCTCGATCATAAATTGATAGTCGTGTGTACACCATGAGGTGCAACGCTAACGCACATTGATTGCAGGCAAAGGTTCTCTGACAAAGCTGACACTCGCACACTGCAGATAAAGTATAATCTGACAACTTTGACACAAGCGCACTGTAGATAAAATATAATCTGACAACGTTGACATACGTGCACTGGAGATAAAGTGTGGTCTGGCAATGCTGTTACACATACATGTACGGGTAGATCAAGTGTACTCTGACTGATGACTCTTTCGGCAAAATTGAATTGATCTTACACACACCTTTCTGGTGTATGAACGAATTCGCCGTGCTATGCGAGTGATAATATGGTTCCCAAACTGTACAACTCTAATTTCTGTTTGGCATACATACCTCATGTAGTCTAGGTATCATAGTTATTTCTCAATATCATCCGCTTGTTATACTTGATGTACATACCTCATGGGCTCTAGGCACTGGCTGAGTTCATTTCTCGCTATCACCTCTTATCATACAGCTATATTGGTTTAATAACAAATTCCTGTAAATGACGAAGGGATCAAACTGGACTCCGTATAGGAGACAAACCGCCTTGCAAGTATGTCAAGACAAGCTATACTCCTCATCTGACAGTTCAAATAGCTCAATATAACCGATTTATTTCAAACACAAGTACACCAACTTACATTATTTTGACGCCAGCGACGTGATCCTTTAAAGTTATTGTGTATTTTATGTGAAAGAGTGCTATTTATTTTGTGTTGGAAAATACCACCGTAAGAGTCTGGATTTCGAAGAAATAAAAGTCACATCATCTGGAAATTGTCTTTATATATATATATATATATATATATATATATATATATATATATATATATATATATATATATATATATATATATATATATATATATATATATGGAAATGAGTAAAATGAAGAGTTATCGTGGACGATAATTAAATGATGAACCATTATAACCTTATCATAGTCATTAAAAAAATTTCAAAAAACGTCTCCTCCATTTTAGACGGTTAGAGTGTATTATGAAATTGACACCACTTTTAAAATAAATGTTCTTATGTTATTAAAATACTATAATGTCTGGGGTAAACGCTGGGCACTATGTGTCGAAGGACAATTATGCCCGTTCTGCACGTGTTAGGGCCATGTGGAAGGGAGTATCATATCCAGTTGGTTAAATCCCAACATGGTATTCGAAAGAGGGGTCCCATCACAACAGGAGACAACGGAAAAAAGCCTCTTTAACTTTTCTTCGTGTTCTACTTTTAACCAAGCTGAGGAAGAAATATTGGATATTAATGGATTTAAAAGAGCTCTATCTCATTTCAGAAATATCTGTACAAGAAGTTTCAAGGTGTGGCTAAAGTTGTCCTGTTCTGTATTAAGAATTTCAGAGAACATTGTCTAAGGTAAGAAATATACAGAGAAGCTTGATGTTTGATACTTTTTGTATTTTTTCTGTGTCGTATCCTGCAATAGCGATGAGGACGGTTGAGTCATATCGGCTGATAGGTAATTATAACAAATTTTGAGTGTTGCTTCCGAGTCGAATGTACTCAACGTTTAATGATCCTGCTGTGCATTGAAGAAATTCACGGGCTTTTATTGCTAAACGACACCGTGAATCTAATGCATTGTCTCGTACATGAGAAAACGGAACGCAAATTTACATTGGCATGGGGTCCCCTCCTCTTACTGGACTATGTTACTAACTGTGGGTACACTTTACTTTTCAGTACTAGTTGTAGATACATTTTCTTTGTGTGTAGTTCGTTCCTATCATGTGAGTGTGTGATATTGAACTTTTAACGTAGCTTTAACAATTTTTCGGTCATATCGCTACGATGTCTGCAGTGTGGCAGTTTATAGTGATGTCTAGAACTGGGACATCATGGAGCATTATGTCTCAGCCATTAACATTATCTTGACACCAGGCCGACCCGTCCTAACACTAAACTCTTAATGCTGAGCGCCAAGCGAGGCAGCTGCTTGTACCGTTTTTTATAAGTCTTTGGTATGATTCGGCCGGGGTTCGAACCCGCGACCTCCCGCATCCGAGGCAGACACTCTAACCACTTAGGCCACCGGAGCGGTCGTTCCACTTATAATTTCAAGTGAACAGTCCAGATCTGGCAGGAGATTATAAAACTCCAAGCCTGAATTTGAGACAAAGTTTTCACACTCAACCAATCAAAAGTGGCGTTACGAAAGTAAGGTCCATTGTGAATGGCTGACACAAAATCTCCAACTCAATATTTGAAAATTTGAAAATGAGCAAACGTAAGAAAGGGTGCTTCTTTCAGTGGCGCTAATACTAAAGAGGTATTTTCTCTGCGTTGTAACACTGACTGCGTGTCGACTGATGTGATTTATTTGATAACCTGTGAAAAATGTAATATGCAGTGTGTTGGACAAACACTTCAACAAGTTTCTAAGAGAATGAATAATCGTCGCTTTCGTGTAGAAGCTGTCGGGGTCCTCGGTTTTCCTCTGATGTTTCGGCACATTTTAATACCAATAATCACTCTCTACTCGATTTTTCTTTTATGCCAATAGATATTGTGCATGGAAACATGAATAGACTCATAAAAGAAATTTACTGGATTCATAAATTAGATACTTTGTATCCTAATGGCCTTAATACCAATGCACTATATAAAATTGTATAAAATATTTTTTTTAAATTGATAAATTGTATATCCTTTATAACAATATAATTATATGTTACTGTTTGTTTCTATTTTATTTTATTATTTTACCAACTCAATATTTGGAAATCCTCATCCCCATTAAAACTTTATTCGACTTATAATTTAACTTAAAAATATTCTAATCAAGCAAAAGATTGCCTTTGTCAATTTAGAGCAGTATTTCTAAATCTGGATTCATATTTCTTGCTGGAATTGTTGAGTAAACTTTCACAACCGAGGGACTAAAAGTTTTGTGATTTTCATGCTTTCCCGGATGATAAAACTCCGATCCTGAGTTTCAATATAATCCAATCAAAAGTAATTTTCACAAGATAAAGTACTTTCATATAATTCCACGCAAAATCATAATCTCAAATTCTAGCTTTCATGTTCGAGCACTTTCATGATATTTTTTAAAACTGTCAGCATTACTTAATGTGACCACCATTATCGCTAAGATGTAATGAGTATTCTTTTAACATTTATAAAATATTGTTTAACACGAGCCAAAAAATGTTTATTATTATAATTTATATGTTCCACAATTATTGTGTTCGAACACATCATATCTGTATCGTCATTATTATTATTATTATTATTATTATTATTATTACAGACTGAATGAGGAAGATGACGAACTATCGCCATTCATTAAGCAACTTCATTTCCATGACTACGGAAAAGAGATGCCCGACTTACTGTTTGATCCAACGCGGTACAAAGCCAACCGTCAGGTGGGGCTTAAAAGATCTCATTATTTAGATCTTACTTACAGGGGATTAGGTTTCAACTTAGATATACAGGTGTACATATAAATCTTTAATTTCATGGTCATTTACCAAACGTCGATAGCTGCATCTCCATCTGGATTATTTGACATGAATTTCAGTAAGGATTATTGGTCATAAGTTTCTGTTATGATGACAGGGAGTCATAATTGTGTACGATTCTGTTGGAATGGGGACAGACTGTGAGGAACATGAATACTGTCCCTTAAAATACGATCGCGAAAATTCATGTATTTTCTGAAATGATGGTGAGATTTCCTTAAAACCACAAAATATCTCGTCATTATATCTAAACAAACATAACAGCAAAATCCAGGGGCGTGTTCGCGCCCTTGGCATATCCCTTTCAAATGGGCACATATATTTATTCAAAGTATCGATGTTTGTTTGTTGTTTTCTTGCATTTAAATTTTGGTTTGCAGTTTAATGTCTTTTAGAGATCAAAATGCATACGTCATTTTAACATCTGTCATTCCTCATGCACCTTTCAGTTGTATGACCATCTCGGAGCTTTCTCTATGTTTCTATATATAAGTCGATCGGCTTGTGATTCAAACAGTTTACCGTATCTTTTTCGAGTCTTTTCGTATCAGTTAATCTCATTTTTGTGAAAATATGATGCTTTTGCTGATCTGAGATAAAGATTTAACAAAGAAAACTATTTTACTGCTTTGTACGTAATATTCCTCCCCCTCCTCCTCCTCATTTTCATCTCTGTCCTTATCATGATCGCTATTATCATTGTCATCATCACATGTTTTCTGTTTATTCTGTTCATCATCATCGATGTGGTTTACGTCGTCTTTCATATTATAGCTCATCACATTCATGAAAATATAAAAAATATTCTTCAAACTTTGACGTTGATTCACTTTTGTTATGATTTGTTTGTTATTCCTTTATACTTAATTACAACTACCAGTCCTGAAAAATTGCTATTTTATTTTTATTCTTAACTTTGGGGCCACGGATGGTCTAAGGCGCTAGCCTTTGCAGATCACTGACATCTCACCTCTGTCAGCGTGAGTTCGAGTCTCAGGATCGGCCAACATGGGTATGTGAGAAAGCTTGCCAGTGGCTTCTCGTGGGTCGGTGGTTCTTCCCGGGTTCTTCATCCACCAGATGTACTAGCCGCCATGTATAGCTTAACACGTGCTGAAAAATGGCGTTAAACCCAAAACAACAGCTTCTTAGCGTCAAATTTTCTTGATAGTTGCTTCAAAAATACGAATTTATGCCAGCCCTTTATTTACAGCTTGTTTGGGAGTTTTTTGTTTTGTTTTGTTCCGATTCCCATTCCCCAGCGAACGTTTGTACTTGGTTTCGTAGTCATGATACCAGAACACCATGAAAGTGAGGAAAGGGTCGGCGGTCGGCAGAAAAGCAGTTCAGAGTTAGAAATAATTTATTAGAATCGGTCGATGTGACCGAAGAACGATTTTGCTTGGTTTTGAAGCCATGACACCATTAAAGTGTAAAATTATAGTGGAGGGAGAACGTAAGAAAAGTGAAAAGTTAGAAATATAAATTGGAAACGGCCAATGAATTTTCAGCATAGTATCGGGCAAATCCTAAATTAATTCGAAAATATATACTGGTTCTACACAGTTTTATGTAAATTATATATAAATCAAGGCGAACCAGACGCATCTATTCATGCTAGCACTGCATAAGAGGGACATGGGTTTCATTGTTGGTTGTTGTTGTAAGAGTCAATTAAGTGTCTGTTTTTATGTCCATTTCCATGAAACCGTTATATGTTCAGTTGTTTCGATGAAATCTATTCACTCCAATCAAATGTAGATTAAGCTTACTTAATTTTCAGTCTTAATGTTCACCTAAGTTTTTATTTTATTTAGCCCCATTTTCTAGACATCGTTACTTCTACAGTTATGAAATAATAGATTCATCTCCACGAATAACATATCACGAACACAAAATTAATGTCACTGTGTCTTTTTCTTTCTGGTTGCATTTTTTCTTTTACACCTAAAATACTGATAATCTGTATAAATATTGAGAGAGACATTTTCGGTAAAAAATTCGAAAAAATTCGGCAATTTTAAAAATGAGATTTCCATGAAAATGAAACAACGATCCTGGTATGCTTATCCAATCACGTTTTTATTTATTTTTTTTAAATTCAAGTTTATCATTTGTCCATATGTTGTCTTCTCTATCAAATCTTCCTGGGATACTTGTGCGTGATTCATTGTTCCAAATGGAGAAAGATGAGATGGAATCGGTTAAATGAACAGTGGCAACTGTTGTTTTTAACTACGATTTATGCCTCTCTTTCGTTTTTCAGTGATCGTGTATTAATTATGACTAATGGGGTTAGAAAGCAATTTAAATGTTGTAACTTCATGAACCTGAACGTAGTTGTATATTCTGTTTTCTTTGGATCTGAATGTTGTCGTGCCTCACAGTACATTATTTCCGACCGTTAAAAAAATTCGTCAGCTTCGTCATCCAAGTGTCTCGAGTTAGGTACCCTCCCATGTCAGCCTGGGTCGGATACCTCGGTGTCTCCTTAGGAAAGACACTTAGCTCCCATTTCCTTGGCATTGTAATGCATTTTACTGCAAACTTCACGCTGTGTTCCAGTCGGTAGTACTAATGTCCAAACACTGGGACAAAATTAAGGTAAGACGCACCAGCAGGAGTGGGAAAAGGGGGAAAATGACCGTACAATTTAAACTTTAGAAAATAGAGTCGAAGACTTTGTTTCTTTACTGCTGTTACAAGAAAGAATTTTTAGATATATCTTTTCTTTCAAACAATTCGACTGCAAATAAGATGTAATCAGAGCGAGTTTTAATTATTTATTGTTTTAAAATTTAAACAAATATAATCTTGTTAGTGTAATTATACTTTCGAAAATATTACACATATTAACGACATGTATTTAAGTGTAAGTTTTGAGTGAATACTTCACTTATTAGTTTGACAATGGTAAATATTTACAAGCAAAGTACGTTTTAACTTCATGAAGTGATCGATACATTTTGCTCTTAAGTTTGTAAAATTTTAAAAGACGCTGAGGAACCATTTTTCTGTTTCCAAAAATTTCGCATGTTTAGTTTACATGTAACAGGAACGACCTTCAAGAAAGGTGGATTCTTAATTTTTACTTGATTCACGCATTAACTTGGGCTTATTTGTTTTTGCTATTTATCTGTCTTTGTAGATTCGGATGCCAGAAGATACAAAAAAAATCTTAAGCAAGCGTCCAAGTGAAAGAACTCCACAAGAATTATACACCGTAAGAAGAGAGAGAGAGAGAGAGAGAGAGAGAGAGAGAGAGAGAGAGAGAGAGAGAGAGAGTCTGTAGGTTTGCACATTTAAAAGTTATGCTTTTTTATTCATTCGAGAGAGAGAGAGAGAGTCTGTAGGTTTGCACATTTAAAAGTTATGCTTTTTTATTCATTCGACATAATTTGGATTTTGAATATCATTAAATCTGATCCATAAAACGAATTAAGGTTCATACAAGTCTGTACATTCCTTCCCTCTGTGTATGTCTTATCATAAATACAGTTTGTGCTGACAACTTCGTCACACTTCCGGTACTCGTGATAATGGCTTGTTCATTTAGACAGCTATCAGCCACGCTCCAATTTTTGCGATAAAGAAGTTTAACGATCCAGTTAAAATAAAAAAAATTGAAACAGTTGTATATTTAATAGTAGATGACTTTTCATCAACAGAAGTGATATTGTAATTTCCACATATTAAATCTCAAATTAATTTTGTTACTCACAGTTTCTCACTTTTTTTGCACGTTAATGGCGAACTGTTTACCAACAGAAATGATCAAATCATTTCTGCATAATTTAATGAAAAATTACTTTTTTTAATTCATATTTAATGTAGTCTTACGAATGTTATTAGTACTTTTCCGTGTATTTTTATTACCTGTACTCACTCCATCCAGGCAGAAATGACTCTGAGGAACATCAAGGCCATTTCGGAATACCCTGCCCGCATGCAGAGAAAGATAGCCGAAGTTGGACTGTACGAAACGTAAGTAGTTGCAGAATTTGCTTGATAATTAAACTCGGTGACAAAATCCTAATGATATATATGCCATGGAAAGGTCTCTGTGAATATTTGACATCGGGCTGTTGGGTACATACATGTACTTTTTAGAAACACAGGAAGTTTGAAAATATGCGAGAGACAAGAGGTACTGAATTATCAACTCTGGACGATATGTTATAGACAGAAAATACAACCTGTACTGTTATTTTGCAGCTTTGACTTTATAAAATTTAAAAAAAAAAACATGCACGTGACAGGTTTTGGTAACACAAATAATCAAGTTGCTGATTTTATCTTCGACTGGCATTTAGTATTCGACTGCTTTACATGTACACTCATACAGCTTGATTTCATTTATCAATTTTAAATATACCAGTTACCTCTTTGACATTCTCCTTCATTCTTTGAAGACGTTTTATGAAATGTCTTAAGCAACAGGTGTGTTTTGATTAGTATTAGCACAGTCTTATTTGCTTGCGTGATTTTCCAAGCTCACTTTGAGTGTGGACAAAAATGTACCTGTAACCTAAGGTCCATCTGTCTGTCAGTAAATTTGATATTTGATTAAGTGTCTAGTGTAATTCCCATATGTAAACGAGGAATACATTTAATTATACGTAATAATATGGAGGTTAATTCGGGTAGTGATCATATACAAGCTGATATCTAGGAATGGAACGAGTACCGGTAATGACGCTTTAGATAAAGTTGTGAGATCTATCGGTATGTGATGTTTGAATTTTTATATCAACCAATAATAACAATTAAAGGTTTGATCACATATTTAAAATAAATTCTTTTTTTATTGAAAATTTGAAATGTGTGACATTTCATGATTTGCGCTTTACGCGGTGCTCTATTTAAAAAGAACCCAAAACAAAAGAAAAGAAAAGAAACAAGCAACAAAACACAGAACATTATCTGCTAGTGATTAGTTATTTCTGCTAATTATTCGATTTGCAGGGGTTGGTCTGGGGTTAGTTGGAAGTGTATACAATTTATGTCTCTCCTTTGTTGAAAGAAAATATGTTGTACTCTGATCTGACTCCATAACCATCACCACTGCAATCACTATACTATCCATACATCCCATAATAATAAGATGAACATACTTCCAATTATACGGGACAAATAAAATTCACACAAAAAACATCTTGACTTCCAAAAGATGGCGTGTGCTTACCACTGGATTTAAACACAGGTAGTTTTGTCTATAGTGCACTGGATACCTTCCTTTGCGGTGATGTACACTGTGTACGTGTATGAGTGTGCCCAGAATGTATATTATACATATCGTGTGCGAATATGTGCGGTGTAAGGAGATAATACAAGAATTCAAGTCCTGGTTTAGCTCCGTTTTGTATCCACCCCACCCCACCCCCAAAAAAAGAACCCCAACGCAATTATTAACGATCTCACTCAGGTTAGGTTGTTATTGTAACAATGTTACCTGTATATGTATTAATCACTTTTTTAAAAACCGAAATTTGATAAAGTCCTGGCAGTACTTTTGAAATATGTGACTGAGACACACTTTCTTCTGTTGTTAGCTTTATTTTGTTTTGTTTTGTTTGGAAGAACCTAATCGGTGGCATTAGAATTTTTCTAATCTTCCATTGAACGTAGCAACTGAATGTAATCTTCAACATAAAAACTCCTGATTTGACGGTGACAAAGTGGAACATAGATTGCACCATTTTTAAATTTTCTGATACCCAGTTAGTAACGCAATGGAGATCTCAACGTGTGATTTAAGTGGAAAGTGAAATGTACTCAAAATACTTTGGCTATTCAAATATCCATAAATATACTTGATATAAGGTCGGTGCAATTATGTGTCGTGTTCTGCTCAATTGAAACGCGATAAATAACACAGACCCAGATCCAACAGCTCATAATAAATTGGCAGATCAGGGTCTGTGTTGTTGAGTTTGCTTAGAATTGAAACCATCAGCGTAGCGTTATTAGAAAAATCATTTTGCGACTGTCGATCTTAGTTCAGTAAATTGCATTTACGTGCCATTATGCATTTGTAAATACGGTCAAATAATCATCGCTTTAATTGCTGTCACTTTCAAGAGTTTTGCACGACGATTGCCCTTGAGTTGTTACTGTTGTAATGGGGTAATCATTTTTTGATACAAATACGATGTTTTCTTTAAGAAGAACATGGGCTACTTCGAAAGAATACTTGAATCAATTGGCAAAACCTTTCACATTTTAACAATGACAGTTACAACTACCAGTTATAATAATGTTTCAAGTTATGTTGATTTTATTCTTTACTTAAATGACCTCAGCAGAAAAAAAAGCACACATAAATTTATAGAGACTACACGGCCAAATCTTGGTTTGTCATGTGCTTTAAGTAGAAAAGTTTCCTTAAAATATTAATTACAGTGTTCGATTACTTTATTAGAGAATTTGCAAAGAAAATTTACCGATGGTTGTTCATACTATTAACAATATGATTGAATCTATAAAAATTGATACGTAAATCATTTAAATGAATGTGTGGTTAAAAATTTCAGAACTAATTAAATGATCACGCAGTGCAGAACTATGTTAGTCTCTCATTCGGTGAAAAACATCCTTGGATATTTTAAATCTTTTGAAGTTGTTGAAACAAAAGGGTAGTAATTTGGTGGATAGGCATAATGCTTTAGACGCATATGTTCGTATTGATACATGTATTAATATAAGAAACTAATGTTACGTGGCTCGTATAAAAGTAACAAAAGAAAAAAGTGAAGTCAACAAGCTTTCTAAATTTAACAAAATAACTTATTTCCCTAGAAAACAAGGTAAAAATATGAATAGGACTTACAGTTGGTGAATATAATCCAAAAATTAATCCTAGAATTGAAAAATATAAGTCCTATCACTAAACAGTTCTAAATGAATCCAAGTTCGAATCTCGATGAAGTTCCAATATGGAAGGCGATGACTTCCTCTATAACCAGTTTGTGTTGATGCGTCAACAGTTCCTTGTTGAGTCACCAAGTGTCCGATAACTACTTCAAAGGGACTGAATCCTAAAGATTCTTGAACTGACTCCCTAACAGCAAACGAAAGTAAATGAATGCCTTCGTCCCAATCTTTACCCGTATCAAAGCAATATGATCGAATCATATTTTTTAAAGTCTGATGAAATTTTTCTAAAGCCTCTTGGCTCTCAGGGTGATAGGCAGAAGATTTGAATTGTTGAATGCCTAATTCATACATAACTTGCTGGAAAATTCCAGACATAACATTTGATCCTTGATCCGATTGAACAGATCTGGGACGGCCAAAATGAGTAATAAAACTTTATCAAAGCTTTTACTATGGTTTTGGTTTTAATATTCCTCAAAGGAATTGCCTCTGGGAATCTTGTTGACGCACACATAATGGTCAACAAATATTGGTTGCCTGACTTGGTCTTAGGTAAGGGACCAACACAATCTACCATTATTCTGCTAAATGGTTCGTCAAATGCAGGAATAATTTGCAGATGAGCCTTAGGTATCTTCTGATTGGGTTTTCCTACCATTTGACAAGTATGACAAGATCTACAATATTTACAAACATCAATTTTGATTTTTGGCCAATAAAAGTGAGTCAAGATCTTGTGATAAGTGTTATTAATCCCTAAATTTCCACCGAGAGGAGTTTCAATGGCCAAACTAAGTATTTCCTGTCTGTAAGATTTTGGAACTACAATTTGATAGTTCACTGACCATTCATCACCAGCAGGTACCTCGAGAGGTCTCCATTTTCTCATAGGAATTCCATTTTTAATAAAATAACTGACAGGTTCTTCAGTGGCTTCAGTTTGATTAATAGCCCTCTGAAACAAACAGGAGATCTCAGGATCCTTTTCCTGTTCGACGACAAGTGATTGTCTTTTCACACCCTGATTAGATAAAAGAGAGAGAGAATGAGTAGTTCAAAGAGGATCACTGTGATCAATACCTTTTAATTGATCCAAACAAGGAGCGAATGTGGCCTCATCAAAAGCCTGACCAATACATGTGTCAGCTAAAGGAATACTTTCCTTATCAAAATCATTCTCAAGAGCTTTCTTTGACATAGCTCTAGTAACTGCACAAGCTGGGTATAAAGCAGGGAATTCTTTTTCAATAGGATCAACTTTCTGATCCAAAGAAGGCTTGTCAGTTACAAGTGGATTAACCACAACCTTGTCTCCAGCTAACTCGTTGCCTAGTAACCAATGAATGCCCTCAACGGGTAAAGTAGACACAATACCGACTGTCACAGGTCCTGAAACTAAGTCTGATGACAAATTACACAATGGAGAGGAACATTAACAAAGCCACACTCTACTCCTTGAATGAGAACACTCTCATTAGAAGAAGACTTCTCAGAAAAAGGCAAAGTACCTGATAATAAAAGACTCTAAGAAGGTCCTGTATCCCTTAAAATTTTAATAGGAATGGGATTGTGCGAATCACCCAAGAGTGATATAGGACCCTTCGACATGAATGGTTCATAATTCTCCATAATAAAATCAGACTGGGGTATATTAGACTCAACAAATGTATTGCTTTCAATACATGACCGTGACCTTGACATCTTAGAAATAAGAGCATTTGGGATAGATCTATCTTGATTCTGATACTTATATTTCAATTTGAAGCAATCAGAAATAACATGTCCTTTCTTCTTGCAAAAGGTACACGTAGGAAGAGACGAGGATTTTGAATCAAGTTTATCAAAAGCTTGATTTTAAAAGTTGTGCCAGATTGAGTTTTAGAAGGAGTCGTATTAGGCTAAAATACCTTTTTATCAGTTGACTGCTGAGTGAAAGACTTGCCTACAACAGAAACTTTATGAGTTAAGAAATACTCATCAGCAGCACGAGCAGCATTTTCCAAGGTTTCGATCTGACCCTCTTCAAGATGAGTCTTAATGTCGCTATGGACACAGTTCTTGAACTCTTCAAGTAATACAAGTTGTTTGAGACTTTCATAATCATGTTCAACTTTCACGGCTAAGCACCATCTATCAAATAACTGCTCTTTTTCTCTTGCGAATTCGACATGAGTTTGTTCAGCATCTTTTTTATAGTTCCTATATTTTTGCCGATAAGCCTCAGGGACTAACTCATAACCCTTTGAAATGCATTCCTTAACTACATCATAGTCAGCACTTTGGTGAACTGACATTGAATGGTAAATATCACTAGCTTTACCAGTTAGTACACATTGTAGTAACTGAGTCCAATGCTCCCTTGGCCATTTCAAATTTTCAGCGACTTTTTCAAAACGAGGAAATATTTGTCTACTTCTTTTTCTCGAAAAGGGGGTACTAGCCTGATATTTCTTGTAATAACAAAACTTGAATTTGTATGTGAAGTGGGATCGTGCTTTTCACTTGCCAGCTCCATTTCTTTCATTTTAATTTGAAATTCCTTTTCATCCTTCTCTTTTTGTATTTGCATCTGTCTCTCTCTCTCTCTCCCTCTCTTCAAATTATAACTGCATTTGTTTATCTTTCTCCCTCTCCTGTGTCACTCTCTCTCCCTCTCTTCAAATTGCAACTGCAATTGTTTCTCTTCTTTTTGTAAATGCATTTGTTCTTTTTCTGTCTCCAATTGTAATTGCATTTGTTCTTTCTGTAAATGCATTTATTCTTTTTCCTTTTCCAATTGCAGCTGCATTTGTTTCTCTTTCTCCTCTTTTTCAAATTGCAACTGCATCTGTTTTTCCTCTTTATCTTTTTGAAGTTCCAGATTCCTTAACTCTAATTCCATCTTGTATTTTAATTTCAATTCCTTTACTTTTATATCAGTGTCTGATGCAGGCTTACTGATCGAACCCAAAACACTTTGATCGAAAACATTCTTGTCTACCAAATCATGGATCAAAATGTTTTTAATTTCTTGCTTCGTTAAGGAAGATTTTGCCTCAGAAAGATTACATTTTCTGGCAAGTTCAAGCAACTCATCTTTTTTCAAACTATCCAACTGCTCCTGAGTAGGACTAGAAAGAAAAGTCTCCACTTTTGATGACATTGTGAAAAAAAGCCTGTTGATTCTACTAAAAATTTCAAACAAAATATGAAGTAGTACTTGGGATTTAAAAACTAGGGGAATTTAAATTTCAAAAAACAATTTTCTGAAATATTTAGTCAACATTCATATATCCCAAGGACGAGACCCCAATTTTCTTTTGTTACGTGTAGGCTCGTACAAAAGTAACAAAAGAAAAGAGTGAAGTCATCAAACTTTGTAAATTTAACAAAATATTTTGTTTCCCTAGAAAACAAGGTAAAAATATGAAATAGGACTTACGGTTGGTGAATATAATCCAAAAATTAATCCTAGAACTGAAAAATATAAGTCCTATCACTAAACAGTTCTAAATGAATCCAAGTTCGAATCTCGATGAAGTTCCGATATGGAAGGCGATGACGTCCTCTATAACTAGTTTGTGTTGATGTGTCAACAGTTCCTTGTTGAGTCACCAAGAATATAATTCCGGCTTTTGAATTCCAAATAATTTAGCAAATATCTTTGTCCAAGAATTTCGATGAAAAAGAGTATTTTCCAGGGTGAATAAATTATTTTAAATACGAAAATCAACTCAAATGGCAACAACAAGACAAATACCTTGAGCCCAAAAGTATATATTTACGACTGATCAAATCCACTAGAAAATGTCTGTTTTAACCCGCGATTTTAGATCACATGATGGCCCACGTGGTCGCTTGACTTGAACAGCGCAGTAAAAAAATACCAATTTGCACGTACGCCATGGAAAAACTTAACAAATTTTACTATAAGATTCAATAAAAAAATTTTTTTACAAAATAGAGCTATCACGCAAGCAGAACATGACCTTGATAATGACCAATCCTTTTCTCTCAATGTTTACAAAATCGGAACCAAGGTCAAGAACTAGGTTAACTAAAAATAAAATGCTGCAATGGAACTGCGTTGTTATCAGGTCAAAACAGAAAACTAACCTTCAAAAAAAAAGAATCAAATCCAGTGAATAATGTTATTACAATAGCATGTAATGAAAATAAAAATAAAATTAAAGAGAATTTAAAACTAACACACAAGTAATTTAATTACATATACGTAACAGAAACAATACATGTATCAAAACAAAATGTTGCAATCACTCCTTTGGAAATATCATAAAAAATGCAAAGAAATAAACGTTAGAGAATGAAAATGCTAAGCTAGATTCCGTACACTCCTTGAATTTTCATCCGTACATTTCGCAAACTCTAGATGAACTAGAAATATTTACGACTGATCTAGACTCAGAAACATTCGTACACTAGGTTAAGGAATAACATCAGTCGAATCTCTTAATGTATTGAATTTTATACTTTTGTCTATTTGCAGGTATTTTTGTCTGCATATTGCTTCAAAATGTATGACTTTGTGTGACTTGTTACCATAGAATTTAGATGCAAGATGTGTGACCTTGTGTGACTTGTTACCATAGAATTTAGACGCAGAATGTATGACCTTGTGTGACTTGTTACTATAAAATTTAGATACAAAATGTATGACCTTATGTGACTTGTTACCATAGAATTTAGATACAAAATGTATGACCTTGTTTGAATTGTTGCTATAGAATTTAGATACAAAATATATGACCTTGTTTGAATTGTTGCCATAGAATTTAGATGCAAGATGCATAACCTTGTGTAACTTGTTACCAAGGAATTTATTTCTGAAGAAGTTAAAGGTGACAGGAAATCTGTAACTTCGCCTTAGTGGTATCTTTCCGACCAGAAAAAATGCAACATTATTCCATCAGACGTTGATAAAAGATTTGATTTATTTAAATTTTATGTTGAGCTTCAACGTTGCCGATATGTTTTTACTATGTAGAATATTCGATAGCCATGGAAGAATTCGATACTTGGTACAGAAAGTGAAAACCTTTTACGATGTAAGACTTCCCTAACATACGTACATTTTGTCTAATATTATTTATGCGTCTGTACGATTCAAGGCAATGACCATATCAAAAATGTAGTGAAGGGGTTATACTTACTTTCTGCGTAGTGTTACTACCAAAATGTAAGGATTTTAACACATTTTTTAAAATTTCAATTTAGATTATTTCTGATTGTACTTCTAGTTATGAATCTAAGAGGGTAATCGTGAGACAAGGTCATCCAGCATCAGCGTTCTACTTCATTTTATCAGGAGCAGGTAAACATTCACCGACCATTGGCAGCAACAGTAGTCTATTTTTGCTTGAAATACGGATGCGTTTTGCTCTCTCTCTCTCTCTCTCTCTCTCTCTCTCTCTCTCTCTCTCTCTATATATATATATATATATATATATATATATATATATATATATATATATATATATATATATACAATAAACTGATAACAAACAGAGAAAAAACTAGTTTCTAACTTTTCTAACTAGCCGAAGCATTTCGACTCTAAATTTTTTTCAAAGGCAAATGCAAAACAGAGACAAAAAACCCAAAACAAAACAGAAAAAGCGTTGAGGTTACAAACCTTTACATGACTATTTCTACAGGAATAGTAGCTTGCAATTTTTGATGTTTCAACTAATTGGCTTCAACTTGATGCTGGTGCTGAAATATATTTTATACTGACCTAGACATCGAGGAGCCATATCGCCGTCTGTTTTTTCTTAATGTAAATTTGCCTAAGAGTAAATTTTATCCCGGATATATCATTGTCGTAGTAGTAGTTATAGGTTATTGGGTGACTACTAAGCAAATTCAAAGATTTATTTAAACGAAAATGTGCCGGCTGCAAAAAGATGATGATTTTATTTGTCCGTGGCTTTCTTTTTCTAGTCTTCTTGGTTTAAGCCGCATGGTTTCAATATTCTAAGGCGGTGTAACCAGTAAGATTCCTTTTCGTTCATGTTTTCGGAACTCAGATTGGGGTTGTGAGCAAGTGCAATAAGTGTTACATCACTGAAACACAGGTGCTCGACGCGAGCTTGATGTTGAGGAAAAAACAATAATCTGAAGGAAAAATATCATGCAGAGTGATAAAAATACCTCAGATTACCCCCATGACCCGTTCTGACATTGGACCCTCTCTATCATACTATATAAGAAAAGGTCAGTAACTTCCAAATACTTCGTTCCACCCATGACCCTCGATTTCCTTCTGCTATTTCCGTCTTTAAAGGCATACGACCATATTCTATGGCTTGTTTTACTTCTGAGATATTTTTCTATCCATCAAGCCATCATTGACTATTCTGCGTTGCACCAAACTGAAGTCACGGGCTCCGAGACGTGCGAATTTCGCGAATTCTGCCTGCCGGGACAGTGTTGGTATCACGGTACCAATTGTTTTTCCATAGACCTCAATGCTAATGTTTTATGAAATAAATATACTTTCTATCCTACCTCAGCATGCATGTCACCCACTGTCACAGAGAACAATGTTAGATTGTCAATTTGACAAGGACAGAACCAGGTACTCCATTGCATTTAAGAGAGATAACTCTGCTGGAACTAGACAGGAGTAAGAGTTATCTAGTTACACCAGACACAGTTTCAGTCATGTGTACCACATTTTAAAAAAATCAAAAAATACAAAATGTGATATAGTTATGAATTAACATAATCTCACATGTTGCCAAGAGGCTCAACATTTTTTTAAGCCTAACAGAAAGTACAACTCTTACATAATGCACCAATCACAGCTAGTTTTGTGGTTTATTTCTGAATGCAATGTTCCCTACACCTTAAGCTCCGCCCACCTGGGGTTGTACAATTGGTACCGTTATACCTGTTACGCTCAGGTGAAAACCGGTGTGAAGAGCTATATATACCATACTTAAATAACATCCATGCATCAGATAAATAAATATTTTCAGTCACTGTCTAATGTATTTCTGGAAATTTTAATTTGATATAGTGCAGTCATACTTTAATGTATACTCTCATTAATTTAACACATTTCAAAATGGTTTCTAACATGATGCGATCATGTTAATACCAATTTTTGCCGGGGTACAAATAGTCTACATCATGAAACGATGACGGTGCATGGATGTTAAGTATAACCTTTTGAGCCAATCATATTTCGCCGTTGACGTCTGTGCCGCATAGTGTACATGTTTTCAAACTGAGTGTCGCTTGTATGGGATGTATGTGTTGTGAAGAAGACAATGTCTAATTCTTCCATGGAACAGGATTCCTAAAGTTGAATCGAGTTAATGGTAAGTAAATACTTACTTTTGCATCCATCAATGTTCTGTAATTGAAGAAGGGCTGTATCGTAGAGTCGCAAACATGATATATGTAGCTCTTTTCACCGGTTGTCACCTGAGCGTAACACTGTCCCAGGAAGACAAAATTCGCGAAATTCGCACGTTGCGGAGCCCGTAACTCAGTTTGGTGCAACGCAGAATAGTCAATGATGGCTTGATGGATAGAAAAATATCTCAGGAGTAATACAAGCCATAGAATATGGTCATATGCCTTTAAAGATGGGAATAGCAGAAGGAAATCGAGGGTCATGGGTGGAACGAAGTATTTGGAAGTTACTGACCTTGTCTCTTATATAGTACGATAGAGAGGGTCCAATGTCAGAACGGGTCATGGGGGTAATCTGAGGTATTTTTGTCACTCTGTATGATATTTTTCCTTCAGATTATTGTTGTGTTTTTTTTCTCAACATCAAGCTCGCGTCGAGCACCTGTGCACTGAAAGTGTGGCCTGGGGAAGAGAAATGTTCTGCAACTGGACTTTTGGTACAGCTTCTTTGTCATCCAATCAGATCTGTGAAGATTGATCCTTTTGTGTAACATTTCAGTTTCTCCGACATACTGAAGGCTGCGGATCTTACATGTGATAATATAAATTACATTCTCTGTTTTGCATATTTCTATTTGGACCACGTGTGTTCAGTTTTTCGCTAATCGCTGTGCTGGAAAATGTGCTGGTGTCTGTCTTATGTTGACAGGTTTTGAACCTTTTATCGCCACAGGGACCAGATTTACTAGGGTGGCCTTGGCTAATGATTGGCATTAGCTTAGTTTGTTCATTAGAGTCGAAACGCTTAGGCTAGTTAGAAACTAGTTTTGCACAGTTCGTTGTCAGTTTATGGCATTTATCTTAATCAATCACCGACACAAGTGATCCCTTGCGGGATCCATTGTGTGTGTGTGTGTGTGTGTGTGTGTGTGTGTGTGTGCCATCTTAAAAACATGAGATCCATAAATCTGGTACATTAAAGTTTATTGTAGTATGATGTCTGTCCTGATCATTTCAGAAATGGTATTTTATTTTTTTCATTTTCCAAGCACAGAAATCTTTAATTATTATGGCCTTGCTTAATCTTCTTAATTTTACTCTGTTTACATACATTCGGAACAGTTGTCGTGATGGTGATGGACACAGAAAGCAAATACGCTCGAACAGTTGCTCATCTGTACAAAGGTCAAGCTTTCGGGGTAAATAGCTTGGACATTTTTTTTGTTCCATGATAATCTGAAATACTTATTACAATATGACTTGTCACCCAATCTGAGTAAAGTCCATATATATTTATGCTAAGCAGATCTGACAGGCTCCGACAAAGGTTGGTGTTTTGGTGACCTTTGGAATTCTCGATACGCTTTTTATTTTAGCAACCTATCAAATAACGGATTGAATTTCAAGTTAAGGAGAGTTGTCGTTTGAAACGTGATATTCCGACTAACATTTGTTATTTTCATAAATGTGATAGCTGTAATTTTTCATTAGTGAAGCCAAACATCAACAGAACATTACCCGTATTGGTTTCATCCAAATCACTTTAATCTGTAATGTTGGAATCGGGAATTCCAAGAGGATCGGGAATTCCAAACGTCACCAAACCAGCAGAATGGTCTTTCATCTAACTAAGAAAATTAAAAATTTACATGATATACTATACACACACACACACACACACACACACACACACACACACACTTGGGTGGGAATATCGAAGGGACGAGTAGTTCTTGATATCAGAAACTGCTGACTTTCAAACTAGTGCTTTTGTATCACTTTAACAATTTCAGAGAGTTTTTGCTCCTATTAAAGATTATTCGTGTAGAAGTTTCAAATTGTCTACTATTTACAATATTACAGGAACTGGCAATAATCAACGGTACACATCGCCAATCAACTATCATTGCGAAAGAAACATGTGAATTGCTCAGTATATCCGTCAGGGTAAGTTTTGTCATTCAATCAGTTACAATTATAAAGAACATTTTATCTTCAACTCGACCCAGCGAGGAAAAATCCCCAAATGCAGACCTTCATCCATTTCCTTAAAAAATTCCATCGTTTGGTGCTGACCATGTTTCGCTTTGGATCCAGTGATCAATATCTTTATAAAAATGAACTTGCTCTACAAACAAAATTGTAATTTTATCGAAACCATGTTGATACGATATCGTGGCACGGAGTTGACAAAAATAATATTAAAAAAATTGTTTTAAACATATGCCTGTCAAAAGGTCTTCAGTCATGTAAGTTTCTTATATTTTGGTTAATTTAAATCTTTCAAGATATTTGTGATCAGCTGGGAAGACAGACCATTCAGAAACAAAGTTTTGCATATATAATTACAAACGTTCTGCTACGGATTCTTCATTGGGTTTCTGGCAGCATTTACTTTGTATGTATGCTCATATTTGCACGTACAGTTTTATTAACAAAATATTTATTAAAAAAAGCCCCCAAAAACCCGAAAAACCCTCATCAAAGGCAAAGCATCTAGCATTTAGCTGACTGTCAAGAAATTCGGTTTATTGAATCTGCAGGATCACAAACGTGCTATCGGATTAGACATGCCTTTTCATTACATTATAACATGCTTTGGTCCGTAAAAATCGCAACGCGAGAGTTTAAATAAATTGAATACTTTGGACCCAAAAAATAACCTGTGGTTTAAAGTTTTCAATTCTACAATGAGCTTTACCATATGCGCATTCTTGCCGGGGAAATATAATTGTTTTTATACTCAAGCTACGAGGATGAACTGTTTGATATTTATAGAATTTCATTTCGTTTCAGGATTATCAGAAAATCTTCATGGCGGGAGGAGTGAAGAACATAGACGATCCAGATCAAGAACTATTCCTGCGGTGAATTTATACGCTAATTTTGTTACATATTTTATCGCTAATTTCAGTTATCCGTGCCCGCTTTCATTTTCTACACTAGTATTTCATCCTCTGACAGACGTTTCACCAACATAATCATAGTTGATGGACTGTATTGATGATATCAAGAAAGATCTAAAAATACATGAAATTCTGTGGTACCATTCGATCAAAGAACTGAAGGCCAAAACCAAACTATTAAAGTGGGCAATCTTGAACTGGGCACAATCCAAGCTTGGCTGCCATAGGGGAAAGTTGATCTTCAGTGGGATCTGATTAGCGATTTTCAATTTTTGATCCTTTCTGTTTCTTTTCCGACTAGGTTGATTTTTTTTTTGTAGGGCAAAACCAGCATGGTTGAATTTTTTACTGTCATTTTTCGTTCTCAATATGAGGGAACACACACTTGTAACATTCCAGATATTCCAGATATTGGTACTCTAATTGTATTACTAACACATTTATTTTACATTTGTTCTAAGAACACTTTATTCTGCATCTCTGAGCCTTTCCAGTAAACTTTACGTATCATTTGCCAAGCCTGGTACTTGCCATTACAACAAGGATCTCGATGTTCGGAGTACAGGAGAGTATATTAACAGCAATACAGCTGGCGGTTCACGAATCAATCAACCAGACCGTAATATTTGTTTGCTCGTAAAATCCCATATACTTACCTATAATATTAACCCACCCACCTCCATGAAAATATTTTTTCAGCGATTAAATATAAACGCTTGAAGGGCAAATTCGATATCACTGTAAGTCAAACTTCATTTGAAACCAAATATTTAGCATGGTATCGACTGTAATTTGGTTTTCGGTGCTAGACATTGTAGCAGCATATAAAAGGGATATTAGATTTTAGTAGGTATGAGATTATTATATATTAGTGTTAATTAAATTATTTTAATGCATCACAATATTATTTTAATTAATGCTGAAAATATGTAAGATAGAACTAATGGCGTGTGTCATCAGAATCAATTAAAATCTAGCTGTTGAACATTTTTAGGAGCCTAAGTTGTTTAAGAGACTGGCCAATCGAACTCCTACGGAACAATCCTAAAAAATGTCAATTCCATTACTTCAGGTATGTATATCCGTTTTTGCTACTGAAACCTTTTATTAAGTTAATTAGATTTCCATTTACTGTTATTGTCATTTTCCTAAAGTTCTATCCAATTTAAAAACTGGATTGTGTAGTTATTTAAATATTTGCAAAGTATGCAAAGAAAAGGAGATTGTCATAATCTGGTTTCTTTCTGCTAACAGATGATTTGCAGGTGGTAAATTTATGTCCTTTACAAAACGGCAACCCATGTGTTTTGAATTTGAATTAATCTCTGTCACTCCGCGATTGACATGCTACTTTATACGGTGACAACCCAGGTGTGTTGAACTTTAATTAATATCTGGCACTCAGCGATTACCGTCCCATTTATACGATGGCAACCCGAGTGTTTTGAATTCAAATTAATCTCTGAACTCAGCGATTACCATCCTATATACACGATGGCAACCCGAGTGTTTTGAATTCGAATTGAACGATTAACATCTTACTTTATCTATTTGAAGATATGGCAAATATTTGAGTGATAAAAATAATTGAAGGAAAGGCAAAAGTAAATGAAGAGAGCAGGTTTTGTACAGGTATTTGTTGGGATTATGTTAATAAATTAAGATTATATTAATAAATAAAGGCGAGAGAAATCATATCGTTATAATGGTTAGTCAAAGATGCCATTTATTAGGGTCTATGCACTGACAACATTCTTCCTTTGACTTTTGAATCAATAAATCAGAAAGGACAAGACTATCACCTGACTGTAGTTTCAATAACACTGTCAGTAGCGAAGGGGAAAGAACTCAAAAGACGTATGGAAATGCATGCTGTTGTCGAAATAGCTTTTGCATCTTTTATTCGATTTACTTTCATTTTTTATGTTTTAAGAGAACAGGACTTACTCATAATTTTTAATAATAATAATGATTTATGAAAATCTTTGCAGACTAGGGGAAGTCCTTGTCAAAGAGACGCACTTTTCCAATTGGATAGTCATAGTGAAATCGGTAAGACTACTCTCGATTCCGTTGTTGATTTCTTAGTCTGAAAATTCCCAGGAGAAAACAAATAGCATAGCTTCAGACAGTGCGTATAATCTTACCTCATTTGCTTACAGTCTAATCTTACAGAGATTTTAGCAGTTTGGGTGGGGGAGAGGTGGATTGCTAGTGGAAGGGAACGGGAGCTATAAATATGACTAGGAGAAAACATCCTTGAACACAATTATATACATTTGAAAGATATAATGTACTGATATACATTTGTGAGACATGATGTATTGGCATACATTTGTGAGACATGATGTACTGGCATACATGTGTGAGACAATGTACTGGCACACATTTGCAAGACATGATGTACTGCCATACGTTTGTGAGACATAATGTACTACCATACAGTTGTGAGACATGATGGACTAACATACAGTTGTGAGACATGATGTACTGACATACATTTGGGAAACATAATGTACTGACATACAGTTTTGAGACAATTATATTATTTGTAATTTTCTTATCGTTTTACATAAGTTATTTCAATAAGTTATTTCATTACTTACAGTACCAACGTAATTTCCTGCAGTTATTCGACATATTAACAATTTTTCCTTAATGACTGTTGACAGTGTAAATTACACAAGTTTTTGTGGTGAATGTCGACATATTAAGAACACAATCAACTCTGATTTAGTTACTGTCCTCCATATGCAATATATATATATATATATATATATATATATATATATATATATATATATATATATATATATATATATATATATATATATATATATAGCATCCGCATCAAGTTGAAATAAACTAGTTGAATCATAATAAATTTAAAGGTTTATTTCCTGTAGAAACAACCATGTAGAGTTTTGCAAACACAACGGTTTTTGTGTTTTATTTGTTTGTCTTGTCTATGTTTTGTATTTGCCTTTGAAAAAGACTCATTAAGAATCGAAAGCGCCCAGGCTAGTTACATACTAGTTTTGCACTGTTCGTTGTCAGTTTATTGCATTCATCTTAATCAATCCCTGACACACGTGATCCCATGCTGGATCCAGTGCACTTGAAAGGACTGTTATTCGCCATATGATTTGTATTCTTTATATATATATATATATATATATATATATATATATATATATATATATATATAGAGAGAGAGAGAGAGAGAGAGAGAGAGAGAGAGAGAGAGAGAGAGAGAGAGTCTTTGCCTTTAAATTTAAGCAATATGTACGTAACAATATTGACATGACTTTATTAAAACCTTTCAGGGAAGTGTAGGAGTTCTAAAGAAACTTAAACGAGTCAGTCAGAATGAGAAAAGAGAAAATGGTAAGTAAGATTCACTTAGCAGTACTTCAGTATTTTAAAAGTATTTTTAATTCTATGAAAACAATTTAACTTGTATATTTATTTTACTTTCTGTTGATAACGAAGCTACTATCCATGAAGTCAGCCTTCACGAAGACAAGGACAATTGCTTTTAGTATTCACCTTATAACATTTTCTTTTATTCTTAACCTGATGTCATTACCATAAAAATAAGTGATATTAATTAGCAATAATAATGTCTTAAAATAAATAATCGAAAATTAAAACATAAATCATGTTTCAATGTTAATAGATTGTACATGTATCTTTTATATATAGAGAAAAGGATGGCCTTAACTGCAAAACAGTTTAAGGAAAGAGAAGACACGCGACAAAAATGGCGGAAGTTCATTTTGCCTGAACTGAGAATCCCCGTGTTACCTTCTATAGCAACGGAAATCAAAGAACTTCCTTCCGGTAGACCCATGCCTTTTAAACATCCACAGAACGTGTCGTCCTCTCCGCGTGAAAGTGAAGTTATGAAAATAGACCAAAAAAATATGCGTCAATATGACAGACAGTCTTCAGATAAATCATTTTCAAAAATTGAAAAGCACCTGCTCGGTCCTCCATATTTACCAGAGACATCCCACGCATACCCGCAGACCAAAGAAAGTGAGCAGATAATTGACAAGGAAGAGGAAGAAGATGAACTGAAATACATACCTGGGAAGAACGTCACCTTTCTTGGGTCTTCAAGAAGATTAAAGAGACCTCAATCGCCAAGAAATAGAATTTTTCGCCGTGGTATGTACATTTATAATTGCAATAAACAGATAACGAAACGAAGCTGTTTGTGCCGTTTGCATTGATTTCCATTCTAAAATGTATCTGATCCAAGTATCTTTTGCCAACTGAGATTTCAGTCTATTCATTCTGCAACTCAAGAATATAAAACGAAATGTGCCTTATTTGTGTTGTTGTGGTTGGACGACAGATGCAGAGAAAATCACTAACTATGCATCAAAGTATAGAGGACATCGTTATTGATGTTGCTAAATTTGAATTCTGTATTCAGTTGCATATCCATATGGTTGGAGGTTTGTTTTAACTGCCTAGATAGGCTGTTGAAGCAACTTTAACTTTATAAGTAAAGCCTGTAGTTCTGCTCGAAAACCCATTCGTTGTTCAATATAATACACCAGAACTAATGAAACTACGAGTTTGCTGTTTTTCTAGCAACCTCTTGACTGACGCAGCTACTCTTACTGGTCTAGCAGAACAACGTTATGAAATTTTCAATAGGAGTCAACAGTTTCTGGAGTGTAGTAAGACCTTAGCTTGGGACATATCTATACTCCCCTGGGGACAAATGTTACCTTCTTCTGCGGAACAAGTTTAACCGTCAAAACTTGTCATACCACTATTTCGTTAACATCTTAGAATTAAATTAAATAGTCTCAGCTTGCGACGATATCAACGGCACAAAAATCCAAGGGTCGTAGGAACACTTCATTTTTAATATACTTTCATCCTAGGTATATCCTTGGTACCGTTTTTATAGTAATAAGTACGAAACCATCGCTTGAAAACGCATCTGGTCTGATTGAATTGCTAGTGAACTTAACGATATCGATACGAAAAAATAACATTATCGTGTTGGTTAGGTAAATTTTAATTCGTACGAATAAAAAATTCTGTAACCAGGGTGATAATATTTTTTATTTGTATTTCTAAAATTCTTTTAATATTATCAAGCATTCTCATATAGAATGGATGGATAGCACTTTCCTTTCTGTTTGGTGTGTGTGTGTGTGTGTGTGTCTCTCTCTCTCACTATATATATATATATATATATATATATATATATATATATATATATATATATATATATATATATATATATATATATATATATATATATTACCAAGATATGTGCACTTATTAAAATTGTCTTCAAAACTCCTTTCTCCTTCAGATAAACATTCAATTATTCTTTTCTTGGTACTGCCATGTAACATGGTTTCTTCCATCTGTTGCAACTTGTTTTTGCTGAAAAAGAGTTTCAAACATTGACTATTTAATGCAGCGAACATGCCACGTCGACTGAGAAGTATGAGTCTGATAGCAGAAGAAGAGAAGGAATTGATGGGATTTAGACCACATATTAGAACCATCACAGAAGACATTAACGAGGGACTAAAACAAAAGGTAATCGCTTGTCTCGGAATGTATGTCGGGGATAAACACCACTTTGCACATACCTTAAAGAGTCATGCGGAACCCTGACTTAACTGCCGTGTCCCACTTGAGCAGAGTAGGGCAACCACATTCGGAACGACTCAGATATTAACATCGTAGCCTCGGATGTATAACGAGTTGTTATTTAGCTCTCCCGCAAAATTGTTGACCGGATACAAACATTTATTTAGTTTGTAAGTTAGTCATTAAAGTACTACTCATGTGATACGAGCTGCATGACCCATGATAGAGACTTTCTGAATACATTACCAGCAACTGGTTACTCTCTCAGATTACATATTGATTCGCGAAAACTTTTTAAATTGGCTTAAGGCGCTTGAATGAAAGTCGAGACTCATTATTCATTTTAAATTTAGATAATATAAAATTGCTTCATGATTGTTGGTCATAATCGACAGAGTGAAAAAACTTGTTTGTAGGCCAACATCGATTTTCATCTCTTCTCAATAGAAAACCAAACCACGGTCTCATATATGCAGTATTTTTAAGCCAATAAGTCTCTGCAGGTATATATTGACCTGAGGTAAGATATAAATTGTCCAAGGAGTTCGAAGCGTTGTATCAGAAAGGAGACTTCCTTTCCTAAATAGAAGACCGATGAATATTATCTAATAGCTAATAACTCGGCATCGATGAGAGTTGCATCTTTGCTACCCAAAGTTCTGATATGTTAACTCTATCTACACCTTGTCGGATCGATCAGATAGTTCTGTGCTTCGGGTCTATGAATTTCATTGGATGCGGCGACAAGCCACCGCATCCAATCAAAATCAAGTTGTTCAGATTTGAAAATTGTTCCAACATGATCGAGTCAAACGGAGCAAACAAGTGGAAAGGACTCATAAATAAGCAATTTTCCACTGCTGGTTCGTGTAATGGCTTCTCTCTGGTGCGTAGTCATACTTCGATGTTAAACTTAGAAAGTATCCTTTTGAAGTCAATTGCCTCCACCATATTCAGACTATGTACAACGCACCGCTATTACACGCGATTGGTTAATTGGCATTGTATTCTAAGAGAGGCAACTCATGAAATCCAATATATATCGCTAGGACCAAACACTGAAATACCTGATCGATACGCCAATGTGTAGATAGGATTAACATATCGGAGCCTTGGCTAACTAGAATGTGAAAGTTGTTTCTCATAAGTATAATCTCATTTTGACAAGAACAAAATACAGAAAGAGGTATTTTAATTTATCAAATCACTACCTTGCTGTGGCAAGTTATTTAGCAAAATGGAGCCACCGCTCACGTGGCCTAGTGGTTAAAGCGTCCTGCTCGGATGCGGGAGGTCGCTATTTCGATCCCAGGCCGAGTCACACCAGAGACTTCTAAAAATGGTACTAACAGCTGCCTCGATAGGCCCTCAGCATTAAGAGGTTAGTGCTAGGACTGGTCGGCCTGGTGTCAGGAAAATGTGACTGGGTGGGATATCATGCTACATGCCTGCGGCATGATGCCCCAGTGCAAGACACCATTATAAACTGCCACACTGCAGACATCGTAGCGATATGCCTGAAAAATTGTTAAAGCTACGTTACAAATTCAAAGCACACACACACACACACACACACACACACACACACACACACAGAGAGAGTTTTAATATACTTTTTACGAAACAATGTGAAACAGTTTAGACCATATCCTCAGTGAATTTAAACCATCGCAATATGCAATATGCTATTTTTGTTTTTACAAATCCAAAACAATATTATTCCAGGGTCCCGCTGATGTAACTGATGCAGACCTCAATCCTGAATTCGTACAAGTGCAGACTCTTACAAAAGGAATGATTTTTGTAAGTTTGACTTTTGCGTCCTTGCTATGAAGGTGTTAGAGAGAAATTGTCCAGTACAAGTTCTAGAAAGAGAAATTCTTATATTTGCTGTCAATAGCTTGCTCAGTTAAAGTGTCTAGTGCAAGTTCTACATGTATTGAATGTTTGTTTATTGATATTCCTAAAATAATAAAAGAAAACCAATGTTGAGGTACTTAACAAAACTGTCATGTATATGATCGTATTCTAATATTACAAACTCCTTCAATGTCGTAAATATTTTTGTATCTCGTAATGTGCCAGTAGATCAGGGTCTACACCGTTTATTCCCTTTATGATTGGTCAGATTGTTGCCCGTTATACATAATACATGACGGTATTTGTAAATCAAACGATTTATTGTATTGCCCGCGTTAATCTATATAGCGACGCACAGCTTAGGAGGTTATTTCGTTGCTTTTGTGTTTATTTTTTCTTCTTTTCTCCCTGCGAGGAATTCGTGTTACTAGCTTTCTCGGGTCAAATAAACTTTACATCAGTTACTGTATTCAAAAGCTGTACTTCATTGTAATAGAACAACAAAAATTAAGTTATATTACGTTATGTCCTGGACTTGTGTCAGTTAAGTATGTAAGGATAGAAAGTAAGGAATTTGTGTAAACGTTTTTAGTTGAGGTTTTGTCTTAAAGTTTTTCAAACTGTCACGACTTCTATATTTCTCTGAAATCATAGGATGTACAGTCCTCAGACATAACAAGTTCGTTTATCGCGAGGAATGCTACTGAAAGCTACAAAATAGGTTAACTTGTTAACTTTTCACGCACCATTGTCCACATTAACTTAATACAGTTAGTGCCATTTTTGTCTTACATTGCTAAATGTACATTAATGAACTTGAAACATGTGTTCATCTTTAAGTAATACTTTTAATCCCTCGGTAATGGAGTCCACATTGCCACCGTTCAGTTTTTGTATCATTTGAGTTCGCAAATGGAGACATACGTATTACTTTTCCGCCAGGATTGGTTGCACAGTTATGATTCACTATTAAAGTGTGTGTGTCCATTTTACTTAACATGACAGCAATTCCGATATGCTCCTTCGTTCTAGTACTACCTGCATCGTCTCCTATTTATCTGGGTTTTTTTTTTTTGCATTTCGGGAACAACCACATTGCCAGTAATGTCAATGGTTCATTCGTACACTAAACAACACAAGTTTCTATTCAATGTTTATTTCAGGGCCTTGCTGATCTTATTCTTGGAGAGCAGCCAAATTTTTGTCTTGTCAGTAATGGCGCCGATTGTATCCTCATTAATAAGAATTTCTATATGGACCATGCGTCAGAAAAACTTCTGAGGGATATGAAACAAGAGGTATGTGAACTTTCTACGTTTCCAAGAAAACCAGTGGTCTTAAGCGCAAGCTGTGAGTGAACGTATGTGTTAAGGTTTTCTTGTTCAGAAACAATAGCCATCTTTATCTAGGGGCGAAATCATAATAAGTTAATCTTAAGTAGAATGTTTATCAATGTTTATAAAAGCAATGGCAACAATGGAGAGATTATAACTTCATATCATTTTACTGGTGTATATGTTTGACTTCTTTCTTTGTGAAAAATAGCAAAGGGTTATAGATTGAAATTTAATGTAGTTTCTTGCAACAACAACAAATATAACAACACATACACACATATACACACACACATACACATATACACACACATACAAGGGGGCCCCGAGTGGCAGAGTGGTCTAAAGCGCTCACCGTTACTGATCACTGCCATCTCACCTCTGTCTGCGTGGCTCCGAGTCTCGGTCTCGGCCAATGTGGGTGTGAGAGAAAGCTTGCCGGTAGTTTCTCGTGGGTTGATGGTTCTTTCCGGGCTTTTCCCGGGTTCTTCCTCCACCATTTATACTGGCCGCCATGTATAGCCTATCTTGTGCTGAAAAATGCGTTAAACCCTATAAGAACAACAACAATACACACACGAGTAGTGAATGGGGACGATTTGAGGACGGCGGGATTTTAATATTAAAATAGTGAGTTTACCCTTTGGGGACAAACAGGACTTTAACATGGATGGGACTGTCTAAGGACAAGGGGAATTTAACATAGGAATATATAGCGACAATGGATTGGGACTGTCTAGGGACAATAGGAATTGAACATGGTGACGTCACGGCACTGGACAATGCGGAAACAATGGCAACAATGTTGCAAGTGGCTGATCTCAGTTGGGCGGAGCAGTGAAGAACAGTGCTACAAGGGGCTGACCTGAATACACGCTACTCTTGGGACAAGGGACAAACACAATAGAGACGTAAATATAGGGACAGGGTTAGAGACATAGACATACATAGATTTATCGACATAAATCTATCACGCAAAAAATCGACCAAAAAATTTCAGGCAATAGAGAATAGGCATCTTTTCGAGACAATGAAGGGGCCCTGAAAAGGGTCTTTGTTTTTTGTTTGTTTTTTTGTTAACACCACTCAGTTAACATAGGAAACATCGTACAGGTCTTCTTCTCTTCCTCAAACTTCGTCTGACATCTGGACCGTAGATTCAGACTCACTTCAGACAACTTTGCCTCTCCACATAGATCCTTCGTTTCCAAAGGGCCGTCTCTGTGATCTGGGTACTAGTCCATGATGATCTGACATACATGGGATAGTCCGGATTGAACAGCATCGACGATAGGAGGGTAGACGATTTTACGTTAGTCCACATCTTGTGACGAGAACAGGTGAATGGAATGAGGTGAACCGCGGTTATTTATAGTGGAAGAGAGGATCGAAACGGATTGAATTCTTTCAGCAATCCTAACACGCATTACAAAATTCAGTCACAGTGCGGAGCTAGTCTTCCAATCCGAAGATAGCTGACTGTGACGTCACATTCCCTATATAGGTGCGCTAGCGTCTGTGCGCAGTGAATCGGTGTGACATTGTTAAAACATGACGGAAACTATGAAGATGATGAATTAAGGTGCACCGGCCGTGGAGACGAGGAGTGATGGCATATTAGCGGCTACTAAAACAACCACAGTCCTACTTCCACAAGAGAACGATTTTAATTGGGATTTAGTGGATTTTCTCTCTTCACAAGAATTTGTTCCGGTACCAGCACCTTCTCCTATTTCTCCCTCCTTACTGAACTTCGAGGATTTTAAACAGGGGCAGAAAGAAGATTGGAGAAATTTTTGCAACAGCAGAAAGAAGCAGAACAAGCCTTTCTCATTCAACAGCAACAGTGAGAAGAAGAAGAAGGAGAAGAAGAAGCAGAAGAAAACGACAGGAAGAAGAAGAAGAAGCAGAGAAGAAACAATGTCTAGAAGAGAAGGAGGACAATGAAAGTGACGGTACTCTTAGACATTTTGGTAGAGTTAAGGAGTCTGAAAGAAATGTATCAGACTTCTTTAATACTAGCAAAGAGAAAAAGAACTTCCCGAGCCAAACACTCCAATCCCGTTAACACTCCCACTGCGCCTCAGATACCAACGCTAGTGATTTCTACCAAATCATCGACAGTACCAGGTCCAGAAGTAGGCCTTGGCCGTGACAAAGGGATAAGGCAGTTAAAGCTCAATACTTCCCGTTCCTGAGTTTGTTTTTCTTTAATATAAAAATAAAACACCCAACGGTCCTTTTCAGGGCCACCTATCTCTCTCGAAAAGTGATTACTCAATGTTTGCCAAAATCAAATAAAACTCAAATCCCCTTTTACCCATGATGTACGTATATGAGTGCGTGAGTGTAGGTCCTTATTATAAAATCAATACAAAGAGACACTTACGTTTTTCTTTCTGTTATATTCTCTGGTACAAATTACAATCCAATTTCACAACACATCACTTTAAATAGTTCATAGACGTCTTCTTTGTCTTTTCACTCTTTCCTTTTTTGAATTTCTTCACTGGCACAGGTTTTTCCTCTTCTTCCTCGCTTTTTTCTCGTCTTCTTTTCTTCTCTTTCTGGACGTGTCTTGGTTCTTCCTTTTCGGAGGGTACCTCTTCTTCCTGTTCGGAACCCCTCTCTTCCTCTTGCTCCTGTTGTCTCTTAAGGCAGGCTGAAGACCAATGTTCTTTCTCTTGACAATGATAACAGGTATCTTGACCTTTGTCTCTCTTAACGCCTATCTTGCTTTGACGTTGTGGACATTCTGAAGACCAATGCCCTTTATTCTGACAGATATAGCAAGTATCTTTACTTTTATCTCGAAAGGAGGGGGAGTAGTCCGTCGGCTTCTCTGAAGAAAACCTTCGTATGACATCTCGCAAAGCTCTGAGTAGAAGTTCGATCTGTGTTGGCTCTTCCATCTTTTTGGTAGGCTTGAGAGTGAAATGAATACTTTGAGGAGAAGACACTGACCCTCTATATAAGGACGACACTGACCTTACATTTATATATAGGTGACCATGGCGTTTAAAATGTAGTCATTTGACATTTTGCAATCAAGATGAAACGATCGCATCATTTCGTGAAGAAAGAAGAAGAAAGTAAGAGGCGGAAACGTGACCTATCGCCTCGCACAGTAGCTGAAGTCTTGGCTCAAATCCATGCCAGCGATTTTGAAGATGACACGAGTGAGCCAGAATCCAGACCCAGAGAGTCTACGTTAAACCAAAGTCCACCACCATTAACCCCTGAAAACTACTACCACATTCGAGAGACGGATAATCGCTCCTCTAGAAAATTTAGAACTAAGGCCTACACGTACACGGTAAAACTAAAAGATTTCAAGTCGGACGTACCGCTATAGAAAACAGAGGGTTTCATCGCCGGTTTGTGGGATTCTTTATTAACCACACTGAAACGGCAATTTCGAGCCAACGAAGACGATCGCTTGACACTTTCCATTTATCACGACAGTCTAAAGTCCCCCGTTTGGATCGAGTTTAGCAGGCCATCAGAATTGACACCTTCCAAAGTCATCGACAAGATTCAACACGTACAGTAGTCCATCGACACGTTTCACATCACCGATGGAAAGACTGTACATGGCCCACGTTTCTCTTCCCAAAGGGTCCCAAAGGGTCCGGTCCGGACAACGCAGATAAGTGTTATTGGTGGACTACCTTCGCAGTACCAAAAATAGCCTCATCCAAATTAACAACCCTCAAGACAAAATGTGTTTAGCCCGTGCCATCGTCGTAGGACGAACGTATGCTGACAAAAACGACACGGTAGAATGGAAAAGAGCCCCGGACAACGTTCGAAAATCGAACCGTACCAAACAACGAACAGAAGCAGAACTCCTGTTACAGCAAGCGGGGATATCTAAAGAAACACCCTGTGGCATTCCTGAAATGTAAAAACTGCAAGACGTCTTGGCTCCACGCTACACCTTGAAAGTGCATCCTCAAGAAGTGCGTGGACCTTTGTTGTTTCAAAGCAAAAATTTCAAAGACGGAAAATACATTTACGTCTATCATCACGATGAACATTTTGATGATATTACCAGTATCACCGGATTCCTGGGATACGGTTATTATTGTGAGAAATGTGACTATGGGTTTAACAATCGAGAGTCACACAAGCACTGTGGATCGAAATGTGATGTTTGGCCTCTAAACCCTGTCTTGTCGAAGGACAACGAACGAGTGCATTGCCGAGCTTGTCAGTGAACCTTTGTCAGCCCTACCTGTTACTAACAGCATCTCAAGACACATGGTTCACAGCAGAAAAGTGCTTGTCAACTCCTGAGATTGTGCCGTACTTGTGGACAAGTCATACGCACCAATAGTACCAAGGCTCACGTATGTTCAGGAAAGAACTGATGTCACATTTGTCACCAAATCGTGGACTTGAAACACGAATGCTTCATTCAAAAGTACCAACCCCAACAGGAGAAGGAAGAAGATGACCAGATGAAGAAAGGCAATTTCATCTTTTTCGATTTAGAATGCATGCAAGAGACCGACATTCACATTCCTAATTTCTGCGTGCTCATCAAGCGTGCAAGAAGTGCGTCGAAGAACCGATCTTCTGTCATTGCCCTCACTGTAGCAAGATTCCTGGAGGACGTGAAAAAACCTTTCGGGGACCTAACACGTTGGCCGATTTTGCCCAATGGATCTTAGACCCTATCGAAAAAACGTGGAGCCAAGAGAACATCGGACATTACGGAGATTGTCATCCCTATGCCACGGTGATGGAACGTCCTAAAATGACATTGAACGGAGCCAAACTCATGTCCATGCAAGTGGGACAAGTGCAGTTTAAAGATTCAATGAGTTACTTGGCCATGCCTTTGAGCTGAATGCCTAAAACATTGGGAATGACAGAAATGGCCAAGGTTATTTTTCGCACTTTTTCAATACCGAAACCAATCAACATGCCGTTTTACCCCATTTGCCTGATGCTCACTACTACGAGCCCGACAACATGCGCACCGATCAACGAGAAGCTTTTTACGCTTGGTACCAAACTCACGCCTCGGACCCCTTCGACTTTCAGGAAAAAATGTTAAAGTATTGTCATTCCGACGTGGACATTTTACGGCGATGCTGTGAAAAATTTCGAGAATTGTTCATAGAGCACGGAAGGATTGAACCTTTGAAAAAAGCCTGCACCATTGCCAAAGCGTGTTCCTTAGTGTACCGCCAACGATTCATGCCCTGGCTGTCATCCGCCCTCAAACGACCAATTTTGTCAAACGTCAATACTCGGTCAAAGCTCTACGCTGGATATATTACTTGTGTGACAATGAAGACAAATGGATCCAACACGCCCGAAACGGAGGAGGTGAAAAGCCCATCGGAACGTATTCGGTGGATGGCTGGGACTTAGAAAACCCTAAGATCGTGTACGAGTTTAACGGTTGCTTATTTCACGGATGTCCGATCTGTTACCCTCAACGGTACACCCAAGGTCAGTTTTTACAACGTACTATGGAAGACTTGTACGAGGACACTTGTCAATGGCGTTTGAACAGCAAGGATAGTGGTGGAAATGTGGGGACAAGAGTACGATCACCGTTTGGAAACCGATCCCGAGTTTAAGCGCATCGTAGAAAGTTACAAGTTGGTGGACACTCTGTACCCGTGGGACAGTTTGTACGGAGGACGGACGAATGCCACCTGTTTGCTGTACCACGCCGACGAGGAGAAAGGAGAAAAAATCAAATACTTGGACGTGTATTCACTGTATCCTTACGTGTGCAAATACTGTCTCTTTTCCGCAGGACACCTACAATTGCTGACGGAACACATCGACGTGAAAAACATTCGACAATACCACAATACGACAATACGAAGGATTGATCAAGTGTAAAGTCTTGCCTCCCACGGACTTGTACCATCCTGTTTTACCTCACCATTGCCGAAGATAACTGATTTCCCTTGTGCCGTGCTTGTGCCGAAACGTGCGACCAAGACCAACCTTGTCAGCACACCCAGGAAGAACGTGCCTTGACAGAAATGTGGGTCAGCGTGGAATTGTTCAAAGCTCTGGACCTGGGATACCAATTATTAGAAGTGTACGAAATTTACCACTTTACCAAGACAGAACAATACCACAAGGGTGACGAGACTCAGAAAGGCATTTTCGCAGACCACTTGGATGCCTTTTTGAAACTCAAACAAAAGGAGCCAGCTGATATCCTTCCTGGTGCCAAACTCACGAAGATCAAAAACATTCAAAGAGAAATACTTTGCGCAGGAAGGCATCACTTTAGATCACATTGAGAAAAACGAAAGTCGACGATCGTTTGCCAAAGTGATGTTGAATTGCTTGTGGGGCAAAATGGCACAACGACCGTATTTACCCAAGACGGAGCATTTGACAGAGCCTTCCTGCTACTTCCAGATGATTCACGACAAAACGAAATACATGAGCCACGTGGACGTCCTTCGTGAAGATTTGATCCTGGTCAATTACGAAGAAGGACTGGACTTTGTACAGGCCGACGAATTTGGAAATGTCATCATTGCAGCCTACGTGACAGCCCATGCTCGCTTAAAATTGTACGAAGCCTTACACCAGTTAGGAGATCGTGTGCTGTACTTCGACACGGGCAGTTGCATCTACATCGAGCGCCTTTGTCACCGGCACCCTGACATCGAAGGAGACCGTTTCGGAGCCTAGGCGGACGAGCACCCCGACGACAAGATTCTAAGTTTTGTTACGGCTATGAATACTGTGACCAACAAGGAGAAGTGCACACCTAGTTTAAAGTGAAGGGATTGACTCTAAATTATCGCACTAGTCAAGTGGTGAACTTTGGGGTATTGAAAGAAGCCTTGCAGTCTGCAGAGGATCAACATTTTAAAGTGAGCACCTATGAGCCTCACAAGATCGTACTTTTAGCCAAAGACCAAATCGTTAGTCGACCTTTGGAAAAAGTGTATCAAATTGTGTACCAGAAGCGAGTGTGACTTACGGACACGTCGATATTGTCAGCATATAAAAAGGGAAAACGTCCAAGACTGATAGTTCATTGTGATTACAATTGCCAGGCGAGAAAGATGAATCCTTTCAAACAGACACAATTCAAGTTCGGTGATTCTCAAGTGGAGTGCGATGCTGTGCCTTGCGATTGCACGGATGCCGTACCGTGTGACCTCTGCGATTCAGCAGGACGTCATGGGAACCTCGCTGTGACTACTAGTACTACTACTACTACTACACCTACCATGGAAAGTGATGATGTGCGTGTCAAACCTGACGGATGCGAAAGCGATGCCTCTCGTTACAGTACACCTTATCACTTTACTGGTTTTTATTCTCAACGTCATACTACTGTACAGCTACCACCCTACGGATGTCATCCATGCCTGAGCCAACTATTTCGGGCATTACCACCGATTCATCGAAATGAGCCAGTGAAAGAAGAATATTTGTTGCCTGTGCGCTTGCCTGAATGCTGAGACTTTGAAAGTCGATTCCAAACCTTCCAAGGAAAGTGACCCATATATCTAAGAGGACCTACCCGCGAAGAATTAGCCGGAGCCGTATTTATCTACTTGGGCGAAGGTGATAAAGTCAAGTTCATCAGTTGTGGTGTGCCACTTCACGAGTGGGAGCAGTAAGATTCAGCTTATCTAGAACATTCTCTATGGTCTCCGCACTGTCACTACCTACCTTTAGTCGGATCCCAGTAATCTCTTTATGGGTACTTTACAAGAGAACATTTGTGGTTTGCCTGTGGAGTTGAGAGAACGCATTTACCGAGAGTTTGTCAAAACACAAGCGAAACGCAAAGAACAATTGCATCCGTTACGTCACCAGTGTTTGAACCACTGGTACCTGAATGCTATAAGATGCCTGATTCTAATGAAAGTGTTCCAATGGTCAGACATTGATCAACTCCTCAATGACCAGAAGGATTGGTTTGCTACTGATTCTATTTACTACAAGGTAGACTTACTGCAACGAATTCCAGAGGAAGAGTTAGAGGGTAACCAAAATCTTTTACACAATGTAAACTTGGTTCAAGAGGAAACTTCTGTATGGTATGTGATGTGCAAGTTAGTGACTAAACAATTTAGATTCGCCACTGGAGTACGATCAGCTCTGTGCAGAAAGCACACTTATTGCCTCCAACAAAAGAAAAACATTGCTGTGAATGTCTACGTTAGAAGAATACATTCAGAATCAACCTCTGGAGCTGAGAGAACGCATTTACCAAGAGTTTGTCAAAATACAAGTCAAATGCAAAGAAGAATTGCATTCTGTAGGTCATCGATGTTGGAACCACTGGTACCTGAATGGTATCAGAGGACTGATTCGACGGTTCCAACGGTTAGACATTGATGAATCACACGAGATTCTGAAACCTCTTGCCGCTACTCATTCTACTTACAAGGTGACGATAGTACACCGAAGTCCAGAGGAAGAGTTAGAGGATTACCAAAATCTTTTACACGAATAAATCTTTCTTCAACAGGAAACGTCTGTGCGACGTGTGGTGTGTGAGTTAGTAACTAAACATTGTTGGTACGGTACTCAAATAAAACCGCTTATGTTCAAAAAGTACATGTATTACCTTCAACAAAAGAGGGTATAAAAACTTGCTACCATGCCACGACCTTTATCATCTGTGATACAACAATTGCCGTGGAAGGAAATCAATGACAGTATTCAGACTGTGGAGGATTACCTACACCTTTTACGAGAAATGAGTCCAATAAATTTGGGCCGTCGTGTGGTGTGTGTCTTAGTGACTTCCTTTCTGGGATTTCGTTTACCAGTCGATTACTTGTGGGCTCTTTACGATCTGTCCTGAAAAGGCATAAAAACTCTTGTCTTGACTATGTGTTCGTTACAAAAGTGACATCTCCTTCACTATGGCTACTTCTGCTGTCTCTGCTGCCTCTTCATCCACTTTCAAAGTCATCGACGAACACTTAGATCGTGCTAGTTGGGAGGCCTTGTATCTTCGCCATCCCTTTAACATGTTAATTACTGGACCGAGCGGTTTAGGTAAAAGCGAATTTGTCAAACGTTTGATCGAACATAAATATCATTTGATCGATCGTCCACCTCAACGTATTGTGTGGTGTTACAAAGAGTAGCAATCGGCGTACAGCCTCCTGAGAGAAAGTCAAGGAGATTCCATCGTGTTTTGAGGAAGGCATTCCTGGCGAAGACGACGGGATCGTGTCTGACCCCATGTAAACTCATCTGGTCATCTTCGACGACATGTCAGGAGAAGACGAAGAAATTAAACTGTGATTTACGCGCAAAGGACATCATCGTAATGCCAGTGTCATTTACATCATCCAAAATTTGTTTCAACAAAGTAAAGCACATCGCACCATCAGTCTCAACGCTCATTACGTGGTCCTGTTTAAAAGTCCTAGAGATAAATCGCAAGTGCAAGTGTTAGCCAAACAGTTAGAAACTCCTTGGCTGACTCATGCGTACGACGATGCCACTCAAACCCCTCACGCCTAGTTACTCGTGGATTTAAAACCCACTAGCCCCGATTATTTGCGATTTCGTACCCATTTGTTTCACCACTGGTGCCAAGACGGAGGGCCTGTCGTGTACACGTCCCCTTCGACTCAAAAAAGTCTATAAAAGCCTCGGACACTTTTGGTCTGTCTCACACATCGTCAACATGACGTCTCTTCAGTCTCGTCTTCACGTCAAATTGACTCTTGCCTTGTACGGCATCAATCGCGAAAAAAATCGACAAATACGTGCTCCTGTCTTAGAAGCCAGTCTCAGAGAAGTCTTATGATGGCTTACAGTGACAGCACGTCAATTACTTCAAGGTATCATTCACATCCCTCATCAAACCAAACGCTTTTTTGAAAGAAACAAAGTAGCCTTTACGCAACTGGCTGATCCTCGCATCGACACTCAAACCAGTAAGCAAATCATTTTGAAACCTATAGGTAGCAGTTCTCTAGGAGTTGTCATCATTCGCTCCCTCTTAAAATGGGATCCCAATGCCCCAAAAGCCATCTCCAAGAAAAAAAAAAAAACATTCCCCGACCCAAACGTACTCAGAAGAAAAAGAGCAGCGGTGTCAAGACCAGGTCACAGCCACAGAAAAAGAAAAGTCCCAAGAAAAGACCCCAGAAATCAGCTTCTACCCGCAAGAGAGGCACTGCGGCCAGGACGCAACCTTACACCCCCAAGCCACGACCTGCAGCGACGTTGAATGCGTCTCCAATAGCTTCAGATTCTTCCACTTCTCCGTTGCTTGTGATGCCAGCCAAACCCAAATTGATACGCGTCTTTCATAATTTGATGAAAAAATGGAAACTGTGTCTCCAGGAACTTCTTCTTCGGCGGTGACACCCTCCTCCTCTTTAGCTGCTGCGGCAACTGCTAACAAAGTACCTGCCCCCAAAATTAAAGTCCAAGAGAGATCGGGTATGTTACAAAGTCTACTGGATTTATCCAAGCAAGAACTGTCCCGATTTAGTCCGTTGCGAACCCCTCAATGTCGAATGATGCCTGCCATGAAAATGTTACGACAGAACAACAATCAGTCACGACGCATTCCACTACTATAAAAAAAGACCTATGGCATACGATGGGTATTAGTGTTTTTGTGCTTCTGAACGCAAAATAATGTCACCCACCAAAGTGCACACCTCCACCATCGTCGTTCTCCGGTCCAAAAAGGAAAAGGAAAAAGAAAAGGACAGTCTCGACGTTTGATCCCGCATCCGAAAAAACGCTTAGCCAAGCATCGACGTCTACCCCTAAAAATGCCTCATCGTTCAAAGAAAAAGAGGAGCAACCAAAGGGGAGGATTGTTTGGCGATACAGCAAATAAGTCGTCAAATTTTTGACGAGGCGATAGTGAAAGAGCTCCTCAAAAATACTGCTTACAAAAATAAGATAAAAGGGTGTGTGCCAAGTCATATACGTCAGTATATTTTTTGTTTGTGCTCCGGAACAAACAGAGATGTCACCACCACCACCACCACCACCACCACCACCACCACCACCCAGAAGTGTACATCATCACCATCGCTGTTCTCCTGTCCAAAAAGGAAAAGGAAAAAGAAAAGGACAATATCGCCGTTTGACCCCACATCCGAAAGAACGCTTAGCCAAGCATCGACGTCTACCCCAGAAAAGACACAGTCGTCCAAGGAAAAAGAAGAGCAACCAAAGATGAGGATATTTTCTTTTTGGCAATGATTGGATAGTCAAAGCTGTCGTCAAACATATTGGTCACACACCCAGGCAACTCCTCCAAAAATACTACTTCAAAAAAAAAACAAGATAAAAGGACGTCAGTGTATTTTTTGTGTGCTCCGGAACAAACAAAGATGTCACCTCCCAGAAGCCATCCTTCTTCTACCCCCAAAGGAAAGAAAAGGAAACGACTGCCTCCTCGTTTAGCCAAACATTTGGACGTGTTGTCCGTTCTGTCCAAAGCCTCTCCACCCACGCAAAAACAACTCATTCAAATTGCCTCCAAAGACGTCATCGATACCGTGTGCGAGTGTTACCTGAATGTCTTGAAAGGAATGATACCGATGACTCAACATCAGAATGCTTAGCCAAGCATCGACACGTTCTCCGCCAAATGGTCCAAAAGAAAATACCCATTGGTCAAAAGAAAAAGATGTTGGTACAACGCGAAGGATTTGGGCATCTGTTGTTAGCACCCTTGCTGATAGGAACATTAGGAACAATGATTACAGCACTCATGACGGGAGCTGCTTCACAAGGGTAATGTAAAAGGTTGAAAAAAAGGATCAAGAAGATAAAAGGGACCTCTGGGGTGAAAGATCTCAGACGTGACCTCTGCAGTCTGATGGAAGGACGAAATCTGACCTTAGTGCCTTACAAACAATGGATGGAATTCGATCGTTGGCATGAACAACGCACTGCGCATTTACCTCCCAATCCTCATTTGACCTTGATGTCCAAGTTAAAACACGAATTGCAATCGTTGATGAATCGCAACGATTTGTCAGAAACGGAAAAATCGCAACGGTACGGTCAAGTGTTGCAACGACTTCAACTCTTTAACCAGACAGCTTTAGACAAAACAGCTCGACCGACTCTGAAAGATTTTAAGACCCTGATGAAAAGTCCATCACCACCACCACCACCACCAGTGACCAAGGCAGACACTGACCCACGGATGCCTGAGGAAGAAGAGGCACGAGAAGTCTTTCAAACACCGTCAGCGGCTCCCATCCCTAGTAAGATTGCAGCGTCCTTGTTGACCCCTTCCCCCACACCCCAACGAGAAGAACTCAAAGTTTGGGTTAAAAAGATGATATCCACTCCTCCTTCGACAGATGTGAAAAAGAAAGGAGGGAAAGCAGAGGTGAAAAAAGAAAGTAAGACAAAAGCTACCCCATTACCGCCGCCATCACTACCGTCGACTTCTACTCCTGTGGCACATCGAACACGCAATGTCGTTTCCAAACCACCACCTCATCCCATCTAGAGTAGCATAAGTGAAGACTGGGTGACTTATTAAAGAGAGAGAGTCCTGATGGAGAATTTGTTAGTCAGCATTTACTACGATCCATCCCATCCTGTGGGATACGGACGAGTTCAGAAATTGTATCGTGCTGCCAAAACCCGACTCAAAAGTGTCCGTTTACCTCAAGTGCAACGATGGTTACAAGAACAAGCCAGTACACCTTACACAAACCCATTCGCCGAAAATTTTCCAGAAATCGCACCCGAGCGGAGGGCATCGATTATCAATGGCAATCCGATTTAGCCGATGTCTCTCATTTGGCCACCTACAATCGTGGCTACAAATATTTGTTTTGTGTCATCGACGTCTCTTCCAAATTTGCCTGGATCGTGCCATTGACTTCGAGATCGAGCACTGAGTTAGTGCGAGCCCTAAAACTGGTGTTGCAACAAAGTGGTCGTCACCTTCTTCGATGGCAAACTGACAAAGGCAACGAGTTTCTGAACCAAGCTTTCCAAAAAGAATCAAAGAAACGAGACATTAATTTTCACCACCGAGAATACAGAAATCAAAGCCAGCATCGTGGAACGTTTTCAACGCACCTTACAAGAACGCATATAGAAATATGTTACGCATCAACACACTCTCTAGTACATCGACGTCTTACCTGACCTGGTCAAAGCAGACAACCAATCTTACCATCGGAGCATCGGATGCGTCCCCGAAAAAGTGACTCCCGAAAACGAAGTGACCGTCTTTGAGAACCTCTTTGGTACGTCCCCGACTGTGGTTGTCCCCAAGAAAGGTGGAGTGTTGAGGACGGGAGATTGGGTGCGCATTGGCAAAACCAAAAGCACTTTCGACAAAGGTTACTCAACCAACTTGACAACCGAATTGTTTCGTGTCACTGGACGAGTGGGTGGCCGTCATCCTACCGTCTATAAATTGGAAGACATGAACGGGGAGGTATTAAAAGGAACTTTATACTTGCCCGAGTTACAACGTGTGACCAAAAAAGAAGGTGAAGTGTACGACATCGAAAGTATTCTCGATCAAAGAACCCGTAAAGTGGGAAAACGTCGTATCAAAGATGTCAAAGTACGTTGGAAAGGATATCCGCCGAGTTTTGACTCTTGAATCGACGCTTTGCAAGTCATCGATTATAAAAAGAAGTGACCATCATGCCCTTCAACACAGCCTCAACAACAACAGTGATCACTCCTCCGAGTTCTTCTCTGCAAGATCTACAATAGCAACCCTTGTGGGTGTAGTGTGGAGAACGTGTGCCTAAAGCGCAAATCGTCTTTTTCTGCCAAATCTTTGTGGTATATTGTGTCATCGGTGCTGCCATTGCCAATTCGAGTTCGCAACAAGGAGACAAACAATTGTGGACCATTTTACTGAGCAGTTGCACTGATTACCTTCTGCCCAGTCCTTCCCTGAAATACTATAACGAAACAACAGGAGTCTTGCGACCAACGTCAGTCACTCTCCAACAGCCACCACCAAAACAACAATAACCCTCTTTTGGACACTCCTCTGACTTCGAGTGACCTCTCGGACAGCAGAACTCTGGAATTATGCTTCACCAATTTTACTTAACTTTACCCCGTGACCCCTCGGTCAGCAGAACTCTGGAATTATGCATAACCAATTTTATTTAACTTTACCCAGTGACGGTTCCATGGATGTGTTTCCCCACAATACTTTGTGCTGTTTCACGGCCAAATTGCTTCAGGCCATCCAATTGGATCACAAAGCCCATTGGGAGGTGGCTTTGGTCGAAATGGGTCACCCTACACAAATAAAAAACATTACTGAAAATCAAAACACTTTTAAGGTCGAAGTTCTGAACGACGAAGTACAACAATACTTGAATGAAAACAAAACTGTAGATGCCTCTATGAAACGACCAGTGTCCCCCGAAACTCCACGGTACATCAGTATGTTGAAAATTCCTGCAGGCTATTATTTTAATGGTCAACATCTAGTAGACACGATTGCTTCCAAATTCAATGCGTTGTTTGGCAAAGCCTTGGATAAAACCAAACGAAGGGTCACCATCGAGTACCATAAAGTGGCTTTTCGCCTGCTGATGAAATTTCCGGATGCCCAAACGTTATCCGTTACATTTTGCCTTGAATTGTTTGACATTTTGGGTGGAGACCTCAAGATGATCAAGGGTTCACTCATGCCACCCATCATCAACAACTTGAATTTTGCGAAGTTTTTTCGTTACCCTGTAGAACTGAACCAAGGATTAAATTTGATCTTTGTATACTCTGATGTGGTGGAGTACAACGTGGTGGGGCACACATCCGCACCGTTACTGCGAGTCTATCCTTTCAAAGCGGATTCTGCCACGACAAATGACGAGGAAGGTGGAAACACTTATTACGTTCAAGGCGAATTTGTACATCCTCACTTTTTGCCAGTCAGTAAGTCGTATTTCGACAATGTCAGTATTGATATAATAATATTCCAATCTCCAAAGGGAAAGTCACAGTGAAACTCCATTTTCGAAAACGATTTCCTGACGACTTGTAAATCATGGATCCTGTGTACCGAGGAATCGCTCGACAGCGAGGACATGATTTAGGAGATACGTTGAAATGGGCGTTTCGTTCGTTGGCCCCCGTTTTGAAACCGATGGTGACACGAGGATTTGCACGCCTTGAAAGATGCCGCTTTGACGCAAGGCAGAGAATTTCTCCAAAATGTCATCATCGACAAACAAAACACCAAAGTAGCCTTCTTGAGAGCAGGCAAAAATGTCTTGCTTCAAACTGGATAAGACATTTTGAGCAGACGAGAAACTCCTATAAATGCGCTGAACGCTGCCCTGTCAGGCATTCCTGTTTCCCTGACACCACAGCAAGAACAAGGCAGAAAGAGATGACGAAGACGCCCGTCCAGAGGACTTCACACACACAGAGCTAGAAAGACCAAGAAAAGAAGGACCGTCCGCGAATTAGACGTTTTTGATTATTAAATAACAGAGAGAAAAAAATGATGCACCGAGAGTCTTCCGAATGTTCCAGTCGGAACGGGATCTGTTTGCCATGCCACTCACTATGATGACGATGCAAGAATCCCAATGGGTAGAATTTCATCCCATCTCCTCTTTGACGACCTCAGCCCCCACTGAATTGGAAATCAAAGAACAGCCCGAAGATTACATCAATCTGAATAGCAGTTACTTGTGCCTGAAAGTCAAAGTGATCAAAACGGACGACACCGCTCCGAGAGTCGATGCTAGATTAGCTCCCGTCAACAATTTCATGCATTCTTTGTTTAGCGAAGTGGATTTGTACTTGAATAACAAACTAGTCAGCAGCAGCATGGATACTTACCCTTACCGAACGTACCTAGAAAATCTCTTGAAATACGGAAAAGATGCCAAGAACACTGATCTGGATGCTTGAGTCGTATGGAAACCTGACACAGCAGGCGAGGACAAGTTTAACGACACAGTTCTTACAGCAGCTGAAGATCCTCACAGTATGGGATTTAGCGACCATCGAAAGAAAATCTTGCAAGGACGTAGTTTAGAACTGATGGATCGTTTGCATTTGGACTTGTGGTTGCAAGAAAAGTATTTGCTGAATGGGGTGGATATCCGCCTGAGACTGAATCGTAGCAGTACCGTTTTCCATTTGATGGCTCATGCCAACGAGTACAAAACCATCATCCAACGAACGAACGAGTCCGGCTACCCATCGTTTACTAGTCAACATCACAAATAAGCAGAATTTCGAAACTGTTGAAACTCGAAATGCACCTGGAGTATACTCATCGCCTGCTGGATGAGATGGCCATGGAGGCGATCCAGAAAGAAGCAAAATTTGAAGAAGAGGAGAAGAAGAAAAAGAAAGAAGAGGAGGAGGAAAAGATAAGACCGCTCATGCCTCACCTGATGATGAGGCAAACATGTGAAGTCAAGCCTGCGGTGTTGACACCATCACCTCCACTACCAGTACCGAGAGCCGCTGTCCCCTAGATTGAAAACTGGGATGAAGAATTGGAGAGACAGCGGCGAGAGTGGGAGCCGCAGCGTCCCCAGCAAGTAAGGAGGCCAAAGCAGCATCCGCAGGCAGGACGAAGAATAGTAAGGAAGAGTAACTTCAGAATCCCACGTACTGAAGATTGGGGATCTGAAGCCACTCAAGCTGCCTCCGCACTCCCAACCACACGCATAAACTGGGAGCAGGATTGGAGTCGACGCTGTGTGCGGCGCCAGACCTGGAATATGTCATCATTAACTAGGTGCATTTGCAGTTCAAAAAAACAGCCCTTCTCAGGGCTATCCAGATCTCTAGAAAAGAGAGACTGATCAAGTTGCCAATCATATGCTTGTGTTTGTTGATAGTGTGTGTATGTGTGAGTGTATTTGTCTTTCCCTTAAGAAAAACCCATGTTCCTATGCTAAAGAATGTTTGCTTTGTGTGAATGTGGAGTAGTGTAACTATAAACACTGACTCCTTTACTGATGTGAAAGTGTGTGTGTATGTGCGTGTGCGTATGTGTGTGTGTGCCTTTTTCCCCCTAAAAAAAACATGTCCCTACTCTCATGAGTGTTGTTTTGTGTGAAAGTGGAGTAGTGTGATTATAAACATTAACTCACTTGACTGGTGTGATTGTAGGTAATGATGTAGTTTTTGTAAATAAAAACTTTCCTTCTCCACTATCTGTTAGTATGTAGTATTGATGATTTTGTTGGTATTAGTGTATTGGTTTGCATACAGATTTATTTTAGGTTAGCACTCTAATCTTTGTGGATTGTTTGGAATGTGATATGGGTAGTTGGTGTGATGGGATGTTTTCCTTCACGTCCGTGTTTGAGGTATGTAAAGCATCGCGTTCGTCAATCGCGCCATTCAACACTGAATAACAAAGATGGCGACGAACTACATTGATAACAAGCAGAAGCTACAAGAGGTGGTGGATACGATAGGGATGGTGAAAGAGATGCTTGTCAGAATGGAGTATGGGTCTCATAGTCCCCACAGACTCAACATAGAAATAAATAATTTAAGGAGAGGGAAGGAAATATTAAGAGACCATATAAAAAAGGAAAAAGAAGAAAAGGAGGATCTGGACGAAAAAGAACAGATAAGAAGATGGAAAAGAGAAAAAAAGGAGAAGGAGGAAGAGGAGGAGGAAAAGAAGAAGAAGAAGACGAAAAATGTAGTGTAGAAGATAAGGAACTGCTGGAAAAGAAGACAGTAGAAGAAGAAGAAACGCCAAACGCCCTTTTCAGGGCCCCTCCATTGTCTCGAAAAAATGCATATTCTTTCTTGCCGAAAAATTTTTTGTCGATTTTTTTGTGTGATAGATTTATGTCGATCAATCTATGTACGTCCATGTCTCTGTCTCTGTCTCTAACCCTGTCTCTATATATATGTCTATATTGTGTTTGTCCCTTGTCCCAAGAGTAGCGTGTATTCAGGCCGGCCCCTTGCAACACTGTTCCTCACTGATACGCCCAATTGAGGTCAGCCACTTGCAACATTGTTGCCATTGTTTCCCCAGTGTCCAGTACCGTGACGTCACCCCTGTTTAATTCCTAATGTCCCTAGACAGTCCCAATCCATTGTCGCCATACATTCCTATGTTAAATTCCCCTTGTCCCTTGACAGTCCCACCCATGTTAAAGTCCCGTTTGTCCTCAAAGGGCAAACTCATTATTTAACATTAAAGTCCCATTGTCCCCAAATCATCCCCATTCACTACTCACACGCACATACACAAACACACACACACATACACATACATATACACATACACACATACGCACATACACTGTGTGTCATGAGTCTTTAAAGTACTTTTACATTAAAAATAATTGGCCAGTTACAGCTGTATTTGCTCTTCCTATCGAGTGGCTTACAAGTCTCTCAACTTAAGAGCTCGATATTTTTCGATTTGTTGTTGTTTGGGGTTTAACGCTTTTTTTCAGCACACTGTAGGCTATAAATAGCGGTCAGTTTATTTTGTGGAGGAAGAAACCAGGAAAACCCCGAAAAGAACCATCAACCCACTGGAAGCTTCTGACAAGCTTTCTCACATACCCACATTGCCCGAGCAGGAGACTCAAACCCACGCAGACAGATTTGAGATGGCATCATGGCAGCGATCAGTAACGACGAATGCATTTGACCACTTGGCCACCCGGGGTCTTCAGTCTATGAATTATTTTCCCTGGACCAGAACATATCTATATAAACTATACTTTAGATTTATTTCCCCTGGACTAGAACAGATCTATGGGGACAGGGGACAGTTTTTATGTACAAATTTAATGCCGCAATTAGCGACCTAGTATCAAAAGTCATAAAAAATCAAATACACAAGTGAGGTCAGAAAGGTACATATTTCTGGATACCTATATTAAAACAAAGCATAAGAATATTATCCACTTGACTTGAGAAGTCAATGTCAGTTCATAGCAGAAGAAGTTTATGCACCCCAACCCCAAATTTATACCTGCAATTTTCACGTCCGAAGGTCATTTTTGACACGATGTGATGCTCACAGTGCAAACACAAGAACTTTTCCTAGATGACAATTCTGCAAAAACAGTGTGTACTAAACAGGCTGATGCAGTTGAAAATGTTGTCACCCAAGCCGTTTTTGAGATATTCTACTTGCCCCAAACCCACGTGTTTACTGCTATGGGAGGCTAGCTCTTCTTCCTAGCCGACTATTGGTATTTCACTATCTACATACTGCAGAGTAACTATGGAAGGTGTACATGCCTGACATCAATTTGAAGAACAACACAGGCCCGAAACACCTAGTTCACAAATATATCCATATCTTTAATTAGTAAACAATAATAGCTGAAAAAGTCACACCATAGCCTTAAGTTAAGAAATTTGCCAGGGGCCAATTTACGAAACTAGCCCCTGCCACCTATACAAACAACACATTAGATTTATTTTCCCTGGACTAAAACTGCTCTATGGTGGCTGGGGACACTTTCGTAAATTGGCTTCTGGGAAATTTCTTAACTTAACGGTATGGTGTCACTTTTTGAGATATTATTTTGTAATAATTAAAGATATGGATATATTTGTGAATTTGGTCTTTCCGGCTTGTGCTGTTCTTGAAATTGATGTGAGGCATGTACACCTCATGTAGTCACTGCACAGTATGTAGCCAGTGAAATACTAATAGTCGGTTAGGAAGCAGAGCTAGCCACTTACAGCTGCAGACACGTTGGTTCAAGGAAAGTTAAGTAAAATCTCTCAAAAACTGCCTGGATGACAACTATTTTGAATTGCATCAAGCTATTAAGTACGCAATGTTGTTTTCAAAATTATCAGTCAGGGAAATGGCTTGTGTTTGCACTGTGAGCATCACGTGTTCTCAAATGTGGCCTTCGGACACGAAAAATGCATCTACTATTTTTTTGGGTAGGGTGGGGTGGGTGTGCAACTTTTTATTTTATAAATTTCCACTGACTTGTCAGATCAAGTGATTGATATTCTTTTGTTGTCCTTTATTATACCTATTAAAAAATATGGACTATTCTGACCTCACTCATGTGTTTTACGTTTATTAATTTTTTATATTAGGCAGGTGTATGCAACATTAAATTTATGCATAAAAACTGCCCCTTGCAACTTATATGAAAAGACACCTTTAGATTTATTTCCCCTGGATTAGAACAGATCTATTTAAGGAGGCAGGGGTCAGTTTTTGCGTACAAATTTAATGTCGCATGCACCTGCCTAATATAAAAATTCATTAAAAAAATAATACATGAGTGAGGTCAAAAAGGTCCATATTTTTGGATAGGTATTATGAAGCACAACATAATTATATCACACACTTGACCTGACAAGTCTAATGAAGTTCTTAGACTAAAATGTGTATGCATCCAACTCCTATTGTATACATGTATTTTTCACATCCGAAGGCCATTTTTGACAGCATCTGGTGCTCACAGTGCAAACGCAAGCCCTTTCCCTGGGTGATACTTTTGAAAAACATTGTCTACTAAATAGCTTGATGCAATTCAGAATAGGTGTCATCCAAGCCGTTTTATTAGATATTCTACTTGCCTTGAACCCATGTGTCGACTGCTATGGGTGGCTAGCTCTACTTTCCTAGCCGAAAACTGGTATTTCAATGGCTACATACTGTGCAGTGACTATGGGACGTGGACATGCCTCACATCAATTTCAAGAACAACACAAGCCCTAAACACCTGGTTCACAAATATATCCATCTCTCTAATTATTACACAATAATAGCTCAAAAACTCACACCATACCCTTAAAAAATTTGCCAGGGGCCAATATGCGAAACTGGCCCCTGCCACCATAAACAACACCTAAGATTTATTTCCCCTGGACTAAAACTGATCTATATAAACAACACATCATCATCATCTACATTATCATCATCATTGTCATCATACATAAGGGTGATATGAACATACCTGTATGACATTGCGAGTGAAATGATAAATAATCTGCCCGTGTTTATCTGTATATATTAACCTTGTTTATCCAGAATATTCGAAAGATTTTAGAGTCGGACTATCTGATTCAAATCAGCGCTACTTATTAACTGGGAATAATAACTGTGGTTGCATAAAACGCCGATAGATCAAAATCAACCGTTCATTATTCTTATTATTTCAAGTGACCAGCATACACTCCTATTTTTAGTACATTATATTATTCGACGGCAGATCTGGGTCTACGTACTTCAGAGATAGATGAGCGTTCTGAAAAGGTAAAGATGGTATTCATTTAATTTTTATAAAAGTTCATGCTCACGGTCGCAACTACTCTTATTTCGCATCGTAGTTGCTCACGTGTCCCTATCACATTCGGTGACCGACGTCCTAGCTCTAGTCTATTACAGCTATCACGTTACAAATGTACTTCACGTGCTTCATAGGTGACCCGCAATGAATGGAAACCCTACTCAGGCTGTAGTCCTGTAATAAAGAATGCACAGGGATATCTCAGTTTACTTATAATTACCATATCCGTTGTGGTATCAGAACAATAAAATACTGAGTAATTTTAGAGACATTACTGTGATGACATCTGCAGAAAAGTAGAAACACAAAATTAGTGATGAATTTCCCCACCAGTAACAACTTACCCGATCGCTATTCTTCGAAAAGGACGAATAATATGATGGGAAGTGAGGGTGGAGACTGGGATTTTTTAAAATTCTGGTCTTTAGATGGAGCGAAAAAGATTACTGACTGAAAATATTTACAGCCTCCGAAAATGAAATGGTTAGTGTATAACTCGCTTTCAAAAGTTAAGTTTAACGACCTCAGGTTAACATATATACCCTGTTCTTTTCGTTGTAAATACCCAACCCCCATCCGCCCCCGAAAATGAAATGCTTGATGCCTAACTAGCTTTCGAAAAATACATTTAGTGGTCTCATATTAATATATAGTGCCTGTCCATTTCTTCATAAGTAACCTGTTTGTTTTCTTTGGGTTTTCATTAAATATTAGATAGAAACGGCGCCGCTTTGGAATCATGTTTAATTATAACAATTTTCATGGACAATTGGGTAAAGTGTACAGTAGATTATTTATGGAAGAAAAACTTATAAATGACCATTTGGATAAAGCTTGATGTTCCAGGTTCGATCCCGTCTTCCATATGGCGGGCCACTGTCTCTCAGAAACCTGGGACGTCAATAGTACAAGCTACATTTAATGTAAGTTATTCGTACGTTTACAATGAATTTAAAAGGATAAAGTGTAAACAGGATTGAATGGCCGTTATTTTACGTTAGCTGGAAATGAAATTCGATGTGATTGTCCTTCAGCGTTATTAACTGAAAATATATAGTAGCAACTAAACACAAATGTGCCCTCTTTCTGCATTTAGCTTCATTTTACAGGAGCAAATTAACGTCGGTAAACATGTAGGAACAACTGCTGATAAACATTTGGTTGCGGAATTAATTTTATTTTCATGGCAGGCGCATGAAAGTATTCCTCTGCAAATGCAATATGTCACGCTCTGCATGACACTTTACAAATCACAGATGACACTTTAAATTAAAGTCTGTAGAGATGAACATTTCTCTTGCGACAATCAACGTCACGCGGAAACTTATACCCATGTAACGCTTACAGTTTAGAGCAGCCCACGCCCTCGCCTGGCTTTGGACCAGTTTTCAAATTTGCAAGTTAATTAGGCTGACCCTGTAGCGACCCAGGGCCGGCTTAATTACTAGAAAGTGGAAGGTGGTCGATGACTATTTAATAATAATAATAATAATAATAATAATAATAACAACAACAACAACAACAACAACAACAAACATTTCAACGTTGCAACAATTTTGCAGCAACATTGCACTAAGGTTGTGGCATCGTTGTCATATAATATTGTGGCAACGTGATTTGGTGAGCTTGCTGCAATGTTGCTACAACGTTGTTGTTTGACGTCACAAAGTAACTTTCCTGCAACATTCCAAACCTGTATTGAAAGTGAAGAATGAACGCCGCTTGCGTTTCTGAAACCCTTATGTCCCAATGCTGGCAAGGAAATGCAAAACTTCAGTTAAACATTACAAAAATGTCAACATTACTGTCTATCTAGGAGTAGCAGAGATAGCAGGATTTTGAAGAAGACTGCCATTGTCACCATATTGGATGTCAGATCTGCACAATGTTCCTTATGAAGAAACTATAACATCACCAGTCATTTGACCGTAATAGAAGGGGTAGATTTAAGATGCCAGGGCACACGAGTGCAGAAATCACGCAAACATTGTACAAATTTGTGCACTATAGTCAGTGATGCGTGATGATTCCTGCAAATTAGTTCAAAACCGCACATATAAAATCCACTTTGCACTGTACATAATTTATATTGAACTGTTAAGACAAACTGAATAAAAATCTAATCAGTTTAAATAGTAAGAATAGTTAATTAGGGGAGACAATTGGTTATGAAAAAGAAAACAATTCAACATATATTTTACCATTGTTATGTATATGTAATTTAATTTAATTGGTTGTTTTAGTTTTAAATTTTTTATTTTATTTTTATTTCATTACATGTTATTGTAATGATAACTTTATTCGCTGGATTTGACATTTTTCCGGAAAATTCAGTTCAGTTCGTTTTGACCTGATAAACACGCAGTAGTAGAAACTTTGTATGTTTTGCTGACACAGATTCGGAGCCAGTTTCAGCTCTGTAGTAAATAACATTTTTTTTACAAATTATTATTACTGAATCTTATAGTAGGATTCGTTCAGTACAATCAAATTCGTCCATGGCGGACGTGACAGCTGGCATATAATGTTACTACGTCGCTTGAAAGGAAGTGATCACGTGACCTATCAGGTGATCCGTTTTGCGTTTCAGTTAAGGGTTACAACTGACGTATCATAGTGATTTTTAGTCAGTCGTAATTCATACCTTCGGGCTCAAAGGTATTTCTGTTTTTGCCAGTTTGAATTTAATTTTTTATTTAAAATAATTTATTTACCCTGGAAAATACTTGTGCTCATCAGAATTCTTGGACAAAGACATGTATTGAAAATTATTCGGAATTCTAAAGCCGGAATATTATCCTTGGTGATTCAACAAGGAACTGTCGACACGACAACACAAAACAGGTTATAGAAGACGTCATCGCCTTCCATCTTGGAACTTCATCGGGATTCGAACTTTGATTCACTTAGAACTTTTTAGTGATAGGACTTATATTTATTAATTCTAGGATTAATTTTGGATTATATTCATAAACCGTAAGTCCTTTTTCATATCTTTACCTTGTTTTCTAGGGAAATAAATTATTTTGTTAAATTTTACAAAACTTGTTGGCTTCACTCTTTTCTTTGTTATTTTTGTACGAGCCTAGACACGTAACAACCATCCATTTATTTTCGTGATGATTTTTTGGAATTTATTCAGATTAAAAATCAAAATCAGTATCTACAGACCGAGTTCAGTCCGAGTCTTCTCCTGTTCATGATCCTTCAAACTGAAAAATATTTTTAATACTTGAACAAAGTCATATCATCTCAGTACTGCTTACATATGTAGAAGTCAAGTTAATGTTACGAAACAAACAGTTTTGGAAAGATGTTAATTTTAAGTCAACTTTAAAATCCATCGTTACTTTAACCTTATTGCTCCTCGTTACTATCGTTCTGGAACTTCAACTTTTTATTTTTTCATGAACAAGACCATGCACACAATAATCGTTCCAAAATATAGAAGAAATTTAACCCAGAAGAAAGATATAATGATACGGCCTGCACAAGTAATTCACAAATTTTAGCACATCTGGTTGAATATTCCACGCACTTCTTTAGAAATTTGTGTGTATCCCGCAATCACGCTTTTTGACCCATATCCATACCCACCCCCAACTAAACATGTTCTTTCAGGCCTAGATCCATATTTTTACTTAGCAATACACTGTATAGTTGATGAAAGATGTTATTCCTGTGTGCTGTGTTTATTACTCACGAAATCCTCACAAAATCCTCGTGTAGATAAAAATCACTAAAACGATGCCAGTATTAAATTGACTACAACCAACATAATAATAATAATAATAATAATAATAATAATAATAATAATAATAATAATAATAATAGATATGAAAATTATATGACTCATTCAGGCCTGTAAAGATCAAAATTGAATTAGGTTTTTAATGTGCATGTCCTATTTTACATCTATGAACATCAGCATGTATACGTCTGTGCAAATATGAATTTCTTTAAATTCGGTTGTAATTTATTTAATTTTATTATACTCTAATTTTTAAATATGGTTTGGTCAAGAACGATAAATCTTATGTTTTTGAGCAAAGCGCATACGCAATTCAAAGACCCATTAACTCAAGAGTTATATTACGTAAACCCGTCCCCATCCTCACTATGTTTCTTTACATCCCTGCCCACCACTAATCCCAAGTGTATCAACATAATTTATTTAATACGAGTCACATACAGGTCACAGAAATACCCCAGAGAATTTATTTACATTATTTTGTGTATAGACTGAACATGCTGGCCGAGAGATCACATTTTCTTTGTTTATAAATTGCACCGCCTTGTGGCATCGTGGGAAAGAAAATGGTGGGAAATGCTCTAAGCCGAGTCCACATAAGTACGACCCAACCTAAAAAGATATATACAGGAAACCCCTGAAATTAAAATGCCTATCTAATTTTAATTTTTTTTATCCAAATTCTGTTTGACTGTTTACTGAAAAACAAGTACGCCATAAAGTGCTGGATACAACATCACATAAAAGACTTCATGCACTTTCGGACATATAGATGTGACACCTCCAAGTCCGATATCTTTATAGCTTGAGGACGGAGAGATGCCCACAAATAAAATAAGAATAAGAATATAAGAATATCTGTGTCACAACAGCAAAGATAATTTCTTCAACTAAAAATGTGAATTATAGATTAAATAATTAATTCATTTTTAAACTTGATTAATGTATTAATTAATGTACATATCTTGATGACTGAAAATAGCGGACAATTCATCATCTCAGCCACCAATGTTATTCTGTTGGCACAGAAACAGCTACAAACTTCGGTTTGTATATTCGTAAAATAATTGATAAACTGCGATAGCACGTCATGCCTGTAATTCAAAAACTGACGAATCAATATTTTTCCGACAAAGTTTGCAAACTTCATTCAGTTATTTCTTTTAAAAATAAAAATAAAAACAGATACGAAACAGTGATTGTTCCCCCTGATAGTGTCAAGTTAAACAACTGTAACAAGATAACCGGGTTGGATTTCGGATTTATAACAGAACACTTTTGATGGTGATACAAATACGTTTATTGATGAATGACTTGAATGAGAAAAGAATTGTGATTAATACGTGCGTGTATAAGATCCAAATATTGGACAAATTAACACAATCCGCACGAACCTAATAATGCAACAAATATAAATACAAATAAATGATCTTACACAGTAAAGGGACAAAGGTTAATGATTTACAGTAAATTCACACGACGAAAAGAATGATGTGTTTTACTCAAATAGTAAAAATGACGTATTTTACTCATATAGTAAAATGTATTCACTCAAATAGTGAAAAATGAGGTACTTTACTCAAATAGTAAAATGATGAAAGCAAAAGGGACAGATATCATGTAGTCAACTACCACCATTCAGTTCCTTGGTCAATCAAGCAATCAGCGTCCACCAATTTGGTCAACAACGCCCGATCACCTGCTACTCGACCAGCAACACTTTCACTCAGCTCTATGGCTGCTATGGTTCAGCTTTACAGCTGCTATGGTCAACTTCTATGGTTGGAAATATTCGGTTCTTCCCATCGAAAGCACTTCGCACGTGCCGCATAGGATGAACCGAACTCACTGTTTCGAAATATTGTACACTATTCCTAAATCACCCTCGGGTATCGTTGTAAACAAAAAACGAAACCCGAGTACATGTATTTAATAAATAAAGGGATTTATACCATTCCGTGACAACAACATTGGTACGCTGTAAAAACGTTACATATTATCTTAGAATAAATTACAACATTTGTTGTACATGCTGTTATGATCAATACAAGTGCCGTTTTGTAAATTTTTTAGTATTTTTTTTTACATCAGCGGCCAAAATTATCTTCATGTGTAATGTTTTGGCAACGTTGCTACAACGTTATTCCCCCAAGTAACCAAATCACAACATTACAACAACATTGTGAAAACGTTGTGTTTTAGCTGGGATAGTTGATGATGATGATGATGATGATGATGATGATGATGACATGTATATGATGTACAATTTTCACAATAATGCTATTAGACGATAACTGATTTGCTACTACTATACAGCATAAACAAGGGATGACAGATGACTACATTGCACAGCATTCACAGGGTCGGATCGGGGGTGGGGCTGAGTTGGCACTCCATCCCCACCTACCCCAATCACATAAAGAGTGCAAAACAACTGGTACATTTTCTAGAGTAAACCTCCTTTACAGTTAGATGATTAAAAGTATGCCCTGGGAACGCCTTTAAAGGCAGGACCTTCCGGGGCCTTCTCTCCGTGGGCCCCAACCGGGGATTCCGTCCAACAGAGACCGCTCCGGTGGCCTAGTGGCTAGAGCGTCTGCCTTGGATGCGGGAGGTAGCGGGTTCAAACCCCGGTCGAGTCATACCAAAGACTTATAAAAATGGTGCTCATCATTAAGAGGTTAGTATTAGAACTGGTCGGCCTGGTGTCAGGATAATATAACTGGGTGGGACATCATGCTACATGTCGGCGGCATGATGTCCCAGTGCTAAACATCACTACAAACTGCCACTCTGCAGAGATCGTAACAATATGACTGATATTTTTTTAAAGCTACGTTAAAAATCCAAATCACACACACCGTCCAACGGAATCTTCGCCTATTTGTTTTATGCACCCATCCACCCCACGATATTTCAGGATCTGTCCAGAGCATTCATATAAAGAATAGTGGTGAAGGTGTATAAAGCACAACATATAAGTAAATGAAAGTATGTTGTTTTGGAGTTAAGTAGTACTGAATTAAACAGAATCACATCAATGCTTTTTTATGTTTACTAAAATGCTTATAAAGCCCTTGGATAAATCAGTTGACCGTACACAGCTTGAAATAGAGTTGTGTAGTTTAGCTCAAGAAATCCAAAACTCCTCATAAAATTCAAAAGTTGGTTTAGGTAAATATAAACTGTCGGTTGAGACGGATCTTAATTTTACGTATGTACATTTTCTACAAATTTAGAATTACTTGCTAAGTAATCACAAACTAACCTATGAAAGGATGTATATATTAATTATCATTTTAAGTTCACTGCTGAAGTGGATGCCACTCAAGGGTCTCAAAATGATTGTTTGATGGCATATTTACATCAGCATCAATAATAAACATAGCAGCTCTCTTTTAAAATTTTAGTAGTCTGTTCTCATGTACTACCTCACCGGATACCGACAAAATCTCCCCCTCCCCAATCGTTTACACCACCACGGACAATAACCCCATTGAAAGATAGGAATAATCCTCTACCCCAATTTAAGTTGATCCTTTTTAAACTTTTAAAACCATCACAAATATACGACTTTGTATGTCGGCTGGAGCCATTGGAAGCTTTGTGTCTTCTTCCCTTGAGTAGGTAGATGACATAGTGTTAGTGCTGGATGTTAAATCTTAACACAAAGGAGATTAAGATGCCTAATGAACCTTATTTGATCTAAAGACTAATTGCATGCACATTTGTTTTGCCACCACGCTTTGAATAAGCATCACTACACACGCTTTTAATCCATGGTATTAATTCCTTTCTCGATTTTTTTAAACACTAGCATTTTTATCGTATATCGTATCCTTTGGAAACAGAGCATTACTAATATAAAAAAGACGAAATAAGTACTGACTTTACTGTATTTGACAATTAGTGTTGTATCTAATGAAGTACTTAAAATCTAAGCCATAATTTTATTGTATAAACATGAAATTCCATGGTTAAATTAAATATTGATGACATCTAAGATTTCTTCTTTTTTTCCCCTATCCCGTTTCAGAATAGAGTACAGTATATCTGTAACAGTTGAAAAGTTTTCTTTTTTTAAAAAAAAGAAAACATACACTGGGGGAGGGGAGTATGTCCTATCTTTCATTTGGGGGGAAGTCCTGGGTGGAGTTTGTCTGGAGGGATTTTTTCCTAAACCCAATACTTCACAATTACACAACAGAAATGTCCCAAATGACAAATAATATAGTTATTGTAGCATATCTTTCACTCATCTTGAGAGAGATCAGATTTTATTCTTCAAAAGATAAAGAAGTGAGTTTACTTTTTTAATGACCATATCAACTTGCATTTTTCGACACATGATACTGTCATCATTATCCTAAGCGGTCTACCATTTTTTAACTGTTCCATATCTACCTTTTCAATCATTATGTGGACATTTCCTTACTCGTTGTTTTACTTTGGCTCGACTACATGTGATTCTAGAATTTGCTTTTGACGTGGCTACACATAGAGTCATACAACCGTGCTCACATTGGTTGTTTATATTCACAAAGTCCATATTTAATAAAGTGCTAAACTCTAGGTCAGTTGACGTGTGTTACATAATATCGTGTCGCCTGCGAGCATGTTAGCGGGTGCTAGCATAATGTATATGGTAGGTCATTGATGTAGAGTAGAAAGAATAATAATGGTCAGACAACTAATCCTTGTCGAACACCTGGCAAGTTTTTGAGTGTTTCTGTTAAATCTGGGTCTCTCTCAGGAGAGGTATATTTGATCCCGTGTGAAATGTAAATTAGTCTTGCTTTCTAAATAACATTGTGCATTGATTTAAATCTGTTTCTCCAGTTATCGTTGTTGCAACCAAACTTCTGTAATTTACCGTTAAAATTAAAGAATGATATTTTTGTAACGTACTGACAATATTACCCCCTCGTGACTAAGAATTGGTTTGCTGTTATGTGTGACGTCATTCTATAACGATCCGCCCAGTCACAAATGTGTATAGACTGCAAGGCCATTTTAATTAATAAGAAAATGGACTTTGTACAGTATACGATCACGAACTGAAATTTAAAATAATAAAATGGATGTTGTTTTCCTCATGTTTTTTTTCTAAACCAAGAATGACGCGGAAAATATGGATCTACTGATCATATCGTGTCAAAGCGGATGTATTATAAAAATATTTCCAATACGGTATTACATGTTCTTCTACATTGCAAAGCAGGCAATCAAATCAGAAACCAGTCTAAGTGTATTCAAAAAGGATTTAGACATTTTAAAACTACGTCGTCGCCTTTCGAATAGCGTGGACATCTGTATTGCAAACACAGTTTTGTCATTAAATCTTTGTTTTATAGATTTAAGATGGAAACTTAAGCTCAGCAAATATCAATATCAGGTCGAACGTGGCGAACTATTTTCACAGGGAGAGTAGTCCCTATATACCTTTTCAGAGAACTGCAATTAATTTTAGAAAAGATATTGTCAATGATTTTGACTGAAATAGGATCTGGTGTATTCATGTTCGTAATGTTGTTCATATAATATTCAGTTTAGAAAATACACTAAGATCTCGCGTCAGTGTTCGAATGCATTATTTTTATTCTCTTTATATGTGAATGTTGACATTGAACGTAGCATAGTATTACTTAAATTTCAGCAAGATAACTGTTTATTTTAATAACAATTACCTATTCCCGACACTATAATCTCTGTGTAACGGGTTGTTCGTTTTGCTGATACGCCACTTTGGCATAAATATGAGGGGCAAGTAACGTCAACGCCTCTTCTGTTAAGATCGTGCTTATAAATGCAATTATTCGTAATAATAGACAACTGTAACAACAATGAATATGGGTTTTCAGGTATGGAACTGTGAACAATAAGCCTAAACTGAAACAACCCTATATTTGATCTTTATGGCTGCCCTATGTCAGCTCAAGAGCAACAAATACAGGCGTGTAAGGACGCCGGCACAGGGTCATACTTGTAGCGTCCAAATTTAGGACGATCCAAACTTAGGACGGTCCTGCACTATTTTTATGTGTGACAAAAATATTCACAGCTGTTCAGCTCATTAACGTAGTAATTATTAAAGAAGATAAGCATTGATAAATAGAGTGACTTCTTTATCACAATAACTTTTTCTAGTAATGTGAAAGTTTGACATTGTTTTAAACTGCCAAATATTACACAATTTTACATGAAGAAACTCATTTTGATACGTCACCTTTTTCCACACAAAAAAATCAGATTTCACAATAAATAGATTTATTTTACGTCTTTTGACTTTTTCCGTAACTTTTCTTAAAAGATTGCATCGAGGAGTAAAAAAGTTTTTTTTTCATGTAGAAAGCAAGGTGTCAAGCCGATAGTGATGCCATAATATAGGAATACTGGAATATTTTCTATAGGAATCCCACCCAACTCCCCAATTCCCAAAGCCCCAACAAACTGTAACTTTATCACGACTGGTATACCACGTCATAACCAGGATAGCCGCCACTGAATTTCAGGGAAAATCTTTGCTTCTAGTTTCCTCATTTTCCACACATCTTGAATAGGAATATGACTGCAGTACCAGGCAAACTGCAAGGAATCTGTACGCATTAATCTTATTGTCAAAGACTGTTTGATTTCTGCAAACATTCGCGCACAGTGAAAATTTCTGTTAAAATTGGGATATTTTAAATCAACGGTATTACGTGATAACATAAAGAGAAATAACGTGTAGTTGTTAACTTTCAACATGAACATTAGCAAGTAGAATTACATTTGACATCGTATGCTGACACTGTAGGCTGGTAGAAATAAAATGTTTGTGACTGGATTATAAAAATTCCTTTGAAAACCCGTTGCGTGGTTGCATTAGAACAGTCAAAACTGTACGCATTGAGTTAACAAATTTTGAGCATTTAATTATTGAAGGGTAAAAGTTACAAGCATTCCAAAACTGAAACATCTTGTAGGGCCTACAACAGAAGGGAAGATTCAAAACAAATAAAGCTGCTTTAGTTGTTCAGCATGGTCAATTCAAGTTATTCCAAAATGAATCATTTTATCAGAATATATCACTAACCCATGGAAATGATTATGTTACGTATAGGGTCGTTCAAAAGTAACAAAAGAAAAGAGTGAAACCAACAAGCTTTGTAAGGTTTAACAAATTATTTCCCTAGAAAACACGGTGAAAAGGTGAAAATAGAAAATAGGACTTACAGTTTGTGAAGACAATCCAAACATTTACCCTAGTACTAAAAAATTACAAGTCCTATCACTAAAATGTTTTAACTGAATCCAGGTTCGAATCTTGATGACGTTCCAAGATGGAGGATGATGACGTCAGGTGAAGTCTTTATACGAATGTCAAGATTTCCACGTTGAACCACAACTTGTAATGTTCCAATTTAGAATAAATTTCCACTGAATGTCCTTGTCCTAAAACTTTTATACACAGGAATCACTTGCATAGTTCTCCAGGGAATAAATTATTATATTCTAAAAAATAGATGAACTTCTGAACAAGCTGTCATCTATGATAAAACATCTCGAGTTCCAAAGATGTAATAAATACAACTCTTTACGGCCCCTATTAGAAATATATCCTTCTTCTTGAAGATATATTATACGACTGACTATTTCACAGGGATCTGAGTATTTTTAAACTGAACTAAGACGTTATTTCAGGCGCGCACGATGGAACGCGTGGCTATTTCATCATCAAATAGCGCAGTAAACACTGCAATTACACGTGGGCCAGAAAATGACCTTGGCAATAACCAATCGTTTTCGCGTAGTGTTTACTAAATCGACAAACTATGGCAGGATAAAATCGTGCTTATGCGAGTCATACTACGTTTTATATAAACGTAATATCTCTTTCAAAAATATCAGATCCCTTGAAAATAATAATTACAATAAACTGTAATGATACAAAAATAAAATAAAAAGGAATTTAATATTAACACACAAGTAATTAAATTACATATTCGTAACACTTTCCCCGATAAAGACAAAATAATGATTTATGTAATAAAGCTTTCTTTTTTTTACCATATGTAAACTATACATAAGGTAAAGAAAATTACATAAGAAGAACTCTTATGAATTATACAAAGTGTATATGAAAATAATATTTCTATACACGGGAAAGTGCATCTGCAATCAAATTGTCTTTTCCTTTGATGTGCCTGATGTTAAGATTATATTCTTACAAAAACAAACTCCACCTTAATAATCTTTATTTTTATTTTTCATCTTGTCTATGAAAGTAAGGGGGTTGTGATCACTAAACACAACAACCGGAGAAGGAGCTGAGCTAATGTAAACTTCAAAATGCTGTAATGCCAATATTAAAGCCAAACATTCCTTCTCGATTGTTGAGTAATTTCTTTGGTGCTTATTTAATTTCTTAGAGAAATAGCACACTGGGTGATCAACACCATTTCTGTCTTCTTGAATCAATACTGCTCCAACCCCAACATCACTTTCATCCACAGATAATTTGAAACATTGATTGAAATTTTGGAGCTGTGAGAACCGACGCACTTCTGAATATGGCTTTTAATCCATCAAAAGCTTCCTGACATTTTTCAGTCCAAAGAAACTTGTTTTTCTTACTTGTTCAGCAATATTAGAAAAATTGGAACAAAATTTCGATAGTATCCAGCCATACCCAAAAATCGTATCAGTTGCTTTTTACTGACAGGCACAGGAAAATCAGAGACAGATTTGCCCTTAGCATCGATAGGTTTAACTTGACCATGTCCCACAATAATCCTAGAAAAGTTACACAAGCACGGCAAAACTCACTTTTAGATAATTGATTGTCAAACTTGAATCAGAGAGTCTTTCAAAGAATTTCCGAATCGTGGTTAGATGTTCTTTCCAGGTGTCGTTGTAGATGATGACATCATCAATGTAAGCATCACAGTTATCTAGACTAGAGGTAATCATATTCATCAATCGTTGAAACGTACTTGGAGAACCATTCATCCCGAACGGCATTACTTTATATTGATAGAGTCCATCTGGAGTCACAAATGCCGAAATTTCTTTCGCTCTTTCCATAAGTGGAATTTGCCAAAATCCTTTCAGAAGGTCAAATTTAGTGACGTACTTGGCATTTCCAATTCTATCAATACAATCATCGATTCTTGGTAATGGAAATGAATCTGTTTTTGTCACACTGTTCATCTTCCTATAATCAGTGCACATACGGAAAGTTTTATCCGGTTTCGGAACAAGTATGCATGGTGAACTCCAATCAGTTTTTCTGGGCTCTATGAAATCGTTCTCCAGTAAATACTGAATTTCCTTTTTCAAGTATTCCTGTTTCAGAGGGTTCATCTTGTATAGGTGTTGTTTCACAGGTTTTGAATCTACAATCTCAATGTCATGAAAAATTTTGTTTGTCCTCGTAGGAATATCTGGAAACAAGAGCTCATTTTCGAATAATAACTGTTTAAGTTCATTCCTTTCTTGTTGTTGTAAATGTAAAAGTTTCTCGTCCAGATTTTTCATAATTTCCGAATTCCGAAGATTTGTTGCTCCAAGATCAACAGTATCCAACTGAATTTCTTCACTTAAATCCTCAGTTGGTAGGACAGGTACAACTAAATTAACTGCGTAATTTACTTGGCTATCTCTTTCAATATACTCCTTTAACATGTTAATGTGACAAAGTTGTTTTTGTTTTCGCCTCCCAGGAGTATTTATGATGTAATTTAAATCATTTACTTTCTTTTCAACCGTGTATGGACCATAATACTTGGCCTGAAGGGGGTTTTGTGGAATGGGCAAGATAGCTAGAACTCTATCACCAGGCTGAAAACTCCTATCCCTTGAGTTTTTATCATATCTTGATTTCATTCTGGACTGAGTAGAGTGCAGATTTGCTCCAGCGACCTCACAAGCCTTTGACAACTTGTACTTAAAATCAGAAACATAATCAAGAAGATTGAGCTCAGTATCTTCATTAGAAAGGAGTTTCTCTTTCAACAATTTCAAAGGTCCACGCACAGTATGTCCGAAAACTAGTTCGAAGGGACTGAATCCTAAAGATTCTTGAACAGACTCCCTAACAGCAAACGAAAGTAAATGAATGCCTTCATCTCCATCTTTGCTCGTATCAAAGCAATATGATCGAATCATATTCTTTAAAGTCTGGTGAAATCTTTCTAAAGCCCCTTGGCTCTCAGGGTGATAGGCAGAAGATTTAAATTATTGAATGTCTAATTCGTGCATAGCTTGCTTAAAAATTCCAGACATGAAATTTGACCCTTGATCCGATTGGACAGATTTGGGAAGGCCAAACTGAGTAAAAAACTTTATCAAAGCTTTTACTATGGTTTTGGTTTCAATATTACTCAAAGGAATCACTTCTGGGAATCATGTTGACGCATACATAATGGTCAACAAATATTGGTTGTGTGACTAAGTCTTAGGTAAGAGACCAACACAATCTACCATAATTCTGCTAAATGGTTCGTCAAATGCAGGAATAGGTTGCAGATGAGCCTTAGGTATCTTCTGATTGGGTTTTCCTACCATTTGACAAGTATGACAAGATCTACAAAATTTACAAACATCAATTTTGATTTTTGGCCAATAAAAGTGAGTCAAGATCTTGTGATAAGTTTTATTAATCCCTAAATGACCAGCCAGATGAGTTGCATGGGCCAGACTAAGTATTTCCTGTCTGTAAGATTTTGGAACTACAATCTGATAGTTCACTGACGATTCGTCACTAGCAGGTACCTCGGGAGGTCTCCATTTTCTCATAAGAATTCCATTTTTAATAAAATAACAGACAGGTACTTCAATGGCGTCAGTTTCACTAACTACCCTCTGAAACAAACAGGAGATCTCAGGATCTTTTTCCTGTTCGACGACAAGTGATTGTCATTTGTCACCCTGATTAGAAAAAAGAGAATGAGTAGTTAAAAGAGAATCACTGTGATCAATACCTTTTGATTGATCCAAACAAGGATTGAAAGTGACCTCATCAAAAGCCTGACCAATACACGTGTCAGTTAAAGGAATACTTTCCTTATCAAAATCATTCTCAAGAGCTTTCTTTGCCATAGCTCTAGTAACTGCACAAGCTCGGTATAAATCAGGGAATTCTTTTTCAATTGGATCGACTTTCTGATCCAAAGAAGGTTTGTCAGTTAGAAGTGGATTTCACAACCTTGTCTCTAGCTAGGTCGTTGCCTAGTAATAAATGAATGCCCTGAACGGGTAAAGAAGACGCTATTCCGACTGTCACAGGTCCTGAAACTAAGTCTGATGACAAATTTACACAATGGAGAGGAACATTAACAAAGCTGCACTCTACTCCCTGAATGAGAACACTCTCATTAGAAGAAGACTTCTCAGAAAAAGGCAAAGTACCTGATCATAAAAGACTCTAAGAAGCTCCTGTATCCCTTAAAATTTTAATAGGGATAGAATTGGCCAAATCACCCAAGAGTGATATAGAACCCTTCGACATGAATGGTTCATAATTCTCCATAATAAAATCAGACTGGGGTTTATTAGACCCAACAAATGTATTGCTTTCAATACATTACCGTGACCTTGACCTCTTAGAAATAAGAGCATTTGGGATAGGTCTATCTTGATTCTGATGCCTATATTTCAGTTTGAAGCAGTCAGAAATAACGTGTCCTTTTTTCTTGCAATAGGTACACATAGGAATAGACAAGGATTTTGAATCAAGTTTATCAGAAGCTTGATTTTTAGAAGTTGTGCCAGACTGAGTTTTAGGAGGAGTCGTATTGGGCTGAAATACCTTTCCACCAGTAGACTGCTGAGTGAAAGATTTGCTTACAACAGGAACTTTATGAGTTAAGGAGTACTTATCAGCAGCAAAAGCAGTATTTTCCAAGGTTTCAATGTCATGCTCTTCAAGATGATTCTTAACGTCATTAGTGACACAGTTCTTAAACTTTTCAAGTAACACAAGTTGTATGATTTTTTTCATAATCATGTTCAACTTTCTCGGCTAAGCACCATCGCTCAAATAACTGTTCTTTTTCTCTTGCAAATTGAACATAAGTTTGTCCAGCTTCTTTTTAATAGTTTCAGAATTTTTGCCGATAAGCCTCAGGGACTAACGCATAACCCCTTAAGATGCACTCCATAACCAAATCATAGTCAGAACTCTGTTGTACTGACAGGGATGCATAAATATTTCGGGCTTTTCCAAAAAGTACACATTGCAATAATTGAGTCCAATGCTCCCTTGGCCACTTCAAATTTTCAGCAACTTTTTCAAAATAAATAAAATATTTGTCTACTTTCTTTTCACTAAAAGGGGGAACTAACCTAATATTTTTTGTAATGTCAAAACTTGAATTAGTTTGTGAGGTGGAATCGTGCCTTTCACTTGTCAGCTCAAATTCTTTCATTTTAATTTGAAATTCCTTTTCATCCTTCTCCTTTTGCATCTGTACGTGCATTTGTTCTTTTTGAAACTACAATTGTTTCTCTCTCTCTCTCTCTCTCTCTCTCTCTCTCTCTCTCTCTCTCTCTCTCTCTCTCTCTCTCTCTCTCTCATCTTGTTCAAATTGGAATTTCATTTGTTTTTCTTTCTCTCTTTCCTGTCTCTCTTTCTCCTTCTCTTCAAATTGTAATTGTTTATCTTTCTCCCTCTCCTGTCTCTCTCTCTCTCCTCTTTTTCAAATTGTAATTTCATTTTTTTGATCTTTCTCTCTTTCCTGTCTCTCTTTCTCCTTCTCTTCAAATTGCAATTCCAATTGCTTCTCTTCAAATTGCAACCGCAATTGTTTCTCTCTCTCCTCTAATTGCATTTGTTTTTCTTTCACCCTTTCCTCTTTCTGAAGCTCGAGCTTCTTTAACTCCAATTCCATCTTGTATTTCATTTTTAATTCCATTACTTTTATGTCAGAGTCCGATACTGACTTACTGACGGAAGCCAAAACATTTTTATCAAAAACATTCTTCTCTACCAAATATTGAATCAAAATTTTTTTAATTTCTTGTTTCGTTAAGGAAGATTTTGCTTCAGAAAGATCGTACTTTCCTGCAAGTTCAAGCAAGTCATCCTTTTTCAGACTATCAAACTGCTCCTGAGTTGGACTGGAAAGAAAGGTTTCCACTTTTGATGACATTGTGAATGAAAGCCTGTTGTTTTCACTAATGATTTCAAAAAAAAATGTAAAATAGAACATGGGATTTAGAACTAGCGGAATTTAAATTTCAAAAAACAATTTTCTGAAATATTTTAGCCAAATTCAAATATCCCGGACGAGCCCCCAGATTTCTTTGTTACGTATAGGCTCGTTCAAAAGTAACAAAAGAAAAGAGTGAGACCAACAAGCTTTGTAAGTTTTAACGAAAGTATTTTATTTCCCTAGAAAACACGGTGAAAAGGTGAAAATAGAAAATAGGACTTACAGTTTGTGAAGACAATCCAAACATTTATCCTAGTACTGAAAAATTACAAGTCCTATTACTAAATAGTTTTAACTGAATCCAGGTTCGAATCTTGATGACGTTCCAAGATGGAGGATGATGACGTCAGGTGAAGTCTTTATACGAATGTCAAGATTTCCACGTTGAACCACAACTTGTAATGTTCCAATTTAGAATAAATTTCCACTGAATGTCTTTGTCCTAAAACTTTTATACACAGGAATCACTTGTATAGTTCTCCAGGGAATAAATTATTATATTCTAAAAAATAGATGAACTTCTGAACAAGCTGTCATCTATGATAAAACATCTCGAGCTCCAAAGATGTAATAAATACAACTCTTTACGGCCCCTATTAGAAATATATCCTTCTTCTTGAAGATATATTATACGACTGACTATTTCACAGGGATCTGAGTATTTTTAAACTGAACTAAGACGTCATTTCAGGCGCGCACGATGGAACGCGTGGCTATTTCATCATCAAATAGCGCAGTAAACACTGCAATTACACGTGGGCCAGAAAATGACCTTGGCAATAACCAATCGTTTTCGCGTAGTGTTTACTAAATCGACAAACTATGGCAGGATAAAATCGTGCTTATGCAAGTCATACTACGTTTTATATAAACATAATATCTCATTCAAAAATATCAGATCCCTTGAAAATAATAATTACAATAAACTGTAATGATACAAAAATAAAATAAAAAGGAATTTAATATTAACACACAAGTAATTAAATTACATATTCGTAACAATTAAAATTAATGTTCTAAAACTGGATATTTTCCAAAGTACTGTATGTAAACCGTTTATACATTTAGACCGTAGGATTATTTTCAATCCCAAAAATTTTGCTGGAGTTGGTTCTACAAGACAAAAGTAGAGAAATCACATCTCAATAATGTACAAATATTATGTAAAGGTTTGAGTGAATAAATGTACCATAAAACACCATGGAAAGGTAATAACCAATCATACGAAAGCGACAGTTTGAGAATGACGAATATAAGACGATATCTGAAACGAACAGATGAAGCCAAGACATTACTTATAAAGTTGTGTAATAACAAGGATTATATAAATGCGCATATTGACGTTCATATCACAGGACCAAATTACTGATTTTACCCAATTAATAAGGGGGTGGGGTGGGGTGGGGTTGGGTTCACGCATCGTTAGGACCGTCTATATTCGCTTATAAGACGAGTCCAACTGCAAACTTCACAGACCCAGATCTACCGTCGCATAATGTGTCAGTTTATCCAGATCGGCGCAGTTTGTTAGGAGTAATCAATACAGCAAACAATATAAATTCTATTATGCATTCGCATTATGCTACGGCAGATCTGGATCTTTGTTGTTTGCAGTTTGACTCGACTTATAAGCTAGTAAATAAGGTACCTGACCGATACTGCGAAAAGGACAGTAATGAAAGTAGGAGGTAAGTGTTGCGGTTAAAGTTAGGAAGGATATATCCTTGATATCAGAACTAAAAACTGTAATGAACAAATGTGAATTCAGTGAATCTAAGATTCATCCAGGGGACTGTCAGGTGTAAGGCCGTTTAGTTTCAGCAGATGGAACTCGTTGCTACTTGGACTGAATTCCATGTGCAGAGGTGGCCAAAGTGATTTTCTATGTAACAGTGAAAGTCATTCTCGACCTACCTCATACAAAAGCAAAATGTCACAACATCTTGAAGGAGGTCATTATATTGGTAGCCTTATTTTTGACAGACAGAGGCACAGTGACTTCGTTTGAAGACCCACAGAGACGCCATGAACTTAGTTTAAGCTCGTAATTATTTGTTGCAGTGGAGTAAAGAATATAGGGATTAATTTCTGTACGGATAAGGTGAGACAAAGAGAAATCATAATCACTACTTATTCTTTCCCGCCAAATCACTTGTTGGTGTTCGTAAATAGTCTTTTTAACTATTTTCTTCCACTTATATTTGCTTGGGAAGCATGTATCTTTCATGAATTTTACGAGGAATTCAGTTAGTTCATACTTTTGACGTGTATACCAAATATCGAGAGTACGGCAAGTCACGCGGCACAATAGCCGCAACCTAAACGACCTTGCTCTCTGACGATTTGCTTTGCAATTTTGCATGTTATTACAACGCCTACCAGCCCTGAGGATACGTCTGTATGTTTAGGTAAGAAAATAGTTCCAAACATTCAGCTCCGTTACTTTTTTCATGACTTGCTATGGTCAGTCTAATATATCTCTGGACTATAATTTAAACTGAGTAAAATTCTTCGTGAAAAAGGGCTAGCATGTGCTAGTTTTGTTTCTTGTCTAAGCGTGTCATACTGGAGTCCTCATTGTCTAATCTTCAATTTCAGCGGTGCATAGTTGTGCACGTTGTCAATCTCTTAATTTTGAAGATAAATAGATATTGCATATAGTCCGCAATCCCATAATACCTCAATAGAACGGATCAGTTTTTAATAGCTCCGGAACTTATGAAGTTTATATGTAAGTTTTGTACCGAATATCTGCCATCAACAAACATAAATTATGCGTGAGAAATATCTGTTTGGAGATGATACAAATTTGGAGCTTCAGCGTTTCCCAAGAAGGTGGAGCTTATGTTGATCAGTTTCGGCTGTTCTTCTCACCAGTCTAACATGGAATCGCACGTACAAGAGCGGACTTTCTATGAAATAAAACGCTGAAGATGATTGAGTTCATAAAGGTCTGTAATTTCAAGCGGATTACAAATTTCGCAAATATATAGTAGTGTTCGGTTCACAATGTTTTTGTATGGACTGGCAGCTGTTACTGGGTTTCAATATGGAGTACCAATTCCAAGATTATCTAGTAAAAAATATTTGCCGTGCTGTTTTACATGTGTTGTGGTGCGATTAACAGAATAACGTGACTTACTATGCGAAATACCCAAGTGAGTATCCAAGTCGGTTTCCGAAATGACTGCATAGCTAGTTTTCATGGATAACCCGTAGTTTGAGCTTTTTCTCTTGCCAAGTGCAACAATACATGACTTTTGAGTATTAATTTCGTAGCGCAATTTTTGTGAGTATGTATTTCGTAGTGACAATTTCGTAAGTATTTAGCCATGACTTCAACAGCTTAGTCAAGATGCCATGAGAGTTTTGCAAGACACGTAAGGTCATCTGCAAGTGTTGAAGAACAGCTTTGGAAGCTACCTATTTACAACCAAGATCGTTCCTGACCAGCTTATGGGCAACTCATTTATGAATACCAGATAAAGAAAGGAGGAAAGGACGCCACCCTGTCTGACACTTTGTCTGAGCTCAAACAGCTTTGGTTGGTACTTGTTAGCTACAATCGCACTTTGTACATTCTTTTGCATTCGAAGCGTTAACAAGTTGCATAATACATAACAGCCTAAGTCTGGTACAGGTGTATTTTGTAATATGTGTCACAACAGATTTTAATAACAGTAACCAAGAGCTTATAGGTTTTGTTTTGTTAAATGCTTGTTGAATCTGTTATCACAAAGGCAAGTTTGATTGATTAAACCGTCAGACTATATGTGCTGCCTACCTGTGTAAATTACTGGAATGACTTTCACCGTTCTCAGACAATTATCGACTGTTTTAAGTCGAATAAGGTGTATAAAGCTAACATATGTAAAAGCATGCACACACGAAAAGAAAAACGAAAGTGAATTAAAATAACTTAATTTTTCTTTCTTTTCTTTCTCTCTGTATTTCTTTCTTTCTTTCTTTTTTTGCTGGTTGGCATATCATGGCTTATCAGTACAGTGCAGTGTACATTTGAGTTTTGTTCCCGATGTTTGTAAAATTAATTTTTACTTTTAAACATAGCCGGTTTCGCCTGGCTATATCCTAAATTAGGATATAAATTAACTGAACACCAAAAAACGTTTCTATAGCGATAGTTAAAAAGCACTAGGAATTGATGAAAACACCTTCAGAAATAAATGTCATTTACACATCGTTTTATAATAAAAGTGAGAGTAGCAGTGAACGTGCCGGAAAGGCTCATGGCGGTGAACGTGCCAAAAGGCCCCTAGCGGTGAACGTGCCCAAAACACCGCTAACAGTCAACGCGCCAAAAAGGCCCCTATTGGTCAATGTGTCAAAAAGACCCGTAGAGGTCAAGGTGCCAACGCGAATATAATATAAAATCTGGATGTATGCTGACTTTGAAGAGCGATGAGAGATGTCAACTCCAAAAACGATTTGCCATTTTTTTTAAAACTGGTTTCCAGGGCACATTTATAGACCCTAAAATAATAAGGTGTGATGTTGCCAAGACTTTACTGTAACTTATACAGGTAATATGTTTATCAGACCGAATTAGGATATTATTTGCAGCGACTGAATGCGCATATAAATAGATTATGTCTATCTTAAGAATTTAGTCAGATGTGTAGGATTTTTCTGGCGGCTGTTAACGTAATGTATCTAAGTTTTTCTATGTCACGTGTCTTCTACATACGTTGCTGCATTCAGTTGAAACTTTGGGATACTATTAGGATACTAATGGAATACTGTTGTTATATGTTCAGAGTTTGAATACTAATACTAAGGTCATGTTTCGCTCGTGGGTTGCTGTGCTATATACAAGTTATAAAATGTGATATAATTTTGTACATCGATCGTTGTATTCAACGGATTTGTTTACAATAATATTACTTTATATTTGAAGTTTGCACCCTGATATGTTATCTCTTCCTGTTTCGGCTGTGTAAGAAGAAGTTATGCGTCATAAAGTCAGGCTAGAAACCACGCATCCTGGAACCATTTTATTCCGGTTACTATGGTTTTGTCGAATGCTACTGACAACAACAACAAAACAGTCATATAAATCAAGTGTGATATGAAATTTAATAAAATATACTAGATCTGCATGCCGCATAAGACGCACATCTGCGTTTCTATGACAATTTTATATCCAAAATTAACGAAACTGTGATGTGTTGGCATCTTTCAAAAGAAGCATAATAAAAAATAAAGCTATTTGTTTTTCCTGAAAATGCACACATTTTTTTTACATTTTTTCTATGCATGCGATTGGATTAATACCATTGGAACTGGTGATAAAGTTATTGGTAGCAAGCTAAATTTTGATTTATTTGACATTTAAAATCTAGATTACAATGTCTTGCTGTTACTGAACATTTTGTACCTGAAAATGACTGTGACCGTAATATCCTTATATTTTTATATTAATTTACTGCAGTCTTTATATTTATTATTGATAATTGTTGTTGATGAAAGGCACGGTTATACCGGTACTCGCTTATAATTCGAATCCAAACTGCAGACTGCACATGTCCATGTTTGCCGTCGCACACTGTGCCGGAAGATCTAGGTCTATGCCGTTTGCTTTGAGTAATCAGTGGAACAAACAACATCAGTGGAGAAAATGCTGATCGATCAGTCAGTCTTTGAATCTGACCTAGGATAACTGTACAAAATATTTATTTATTTGTTTCATATCTTTTTCTGTGGTTCTGTTCTACGTTGAATTAAAATAACAGCTCTCACTGTAAACTCTAAGGATGTTGTTTCATTTTGCCCTGGTCACATTCAAGAAAATATCAATTGATCTAGGCAAAGTGCTTATATCTGTGCTTGCAGAACACCAACACATGATCTTTGATATTGGTATAGTAAAGACTACCATGAAGTCTGTTTTTGCCAATAAGTTTGAATCGTTCTTAATGTTTCAGCCGTTCTTTCAACGTTTAAATATGGTTGTTGTTCGTCCTTCGAGTTCGAAGACAATGTCATCATTAACTGATTTGATTTCTGCGAGTTCGTGACTGATCAGGCCAATTTATTCTTTGAACTGTCTGTGACACACTTTTCAGGAGATCCTGCTTGTGTTTGCTTTATCAGTAGAGGATATGCTGCAGTTATCAGATGTACAATCCTCGCACTTCTGTACCGCCTCGGCAATTCTCCTCTGTTCAAAATCTTTAGCTCCAGTTTTGACGAGACTGCGCCAGGTGGAACGATCCTGTGCAAGATCTTCTCAAGTCTCAGGGTCAGTGTTGATGTGTTTCAAGGATGACTTGAGGGAGTCTTTGAAGCGTTTCTTCCGATCACCTTGAGATCTCGTTACCCTCTTTACCTGCTTCAGCTCGCTGAAGAAGATCTTATTTGATAGTCAACCTTTTGAAATCCTGATGACGTGGCCTGCCCATTTCATCAGCGGCGTGTGGATGCTTGGAATGCTTGCCACCGTGAGCACCCCAGTGTCCCGCCATCTTATCCTGATGAGTTTCATCGGGGAACCCATGTGAAAATGGTTCATCTTATTCGCATGGCGTCTGTACATCGTCCATGTTTCGCAACCATATAAAAGGGTCAGCAACACAACGGTTTTGTAGATCTTTAGGTTTGTTTGCAGACTGAGGCCTTTGCGCTCCCACACGTTCGAGCGTAGTCTGCCAAAGGCCATACTTGCTTTAGCAATTCTAGCATTGCCTTTTGATATTGATTGTGAAACCGAAAGTTTCACAAGCTGAAGAGTTATGGTCCATACTCTGTTGCATGACAAACTCAGATTCGGCATCCAGAGAACCGTCTTCAGTAGATAAGGGATCACAAACCGTCACTTACTATAACATTGTCTTCGCCTTTAGTCTGCTCAGAATGAAGAGATTGCCGTCAGTCCGGCACCTGATTTCGGTCCCGGTGATATAGTCACGGAATGTATAATAAAGCATCTCAGAAAAAAAATCATGCTAAATAGGGTTGGAACCAACACACAACATTGCTTGACTCCATTGGTGACTGGAAATGGTTCAGATTATTCGCCGTCGTCCACGACCCTAGCAAGCACGCCATAATGGAATTGCTGAACCATCACGAAAAATACTCTGGGCAACCAAATTTCGTCATGATCTTCCAAAGTTCTCATCGGCTGACTGTGTCAAATACTTATGTCTGGTAGATCATGGTCGTGTACAGGTTGAAGATTTCTTCTTGGCATTTCTCCTGAAGCTGACGAGCTACAAACACCATGTCTGTGGTCTCTCATCCATTCCCAAAGCCATCCTGGTTGGAACCCTTAATCAATGTGATGCACAAGGCGATTCAGCAGAATTCTTGCAACCAAGGAGATGCCCGACTTTTTTAGCATCATTGGTTATTGTCTTTTCGCTTGTTCAGATTGAGGATGGATGCATCCTTATACTCCTCAGGTATAATTCCTTGAGTCATCGTTGACTTGAGGAGTTCAGTCAGCTTCTGTGACAGTGTAAGCTTCTGGCTTTGTAGACTTCCTCTGGCATAGCATCTGCTCCAGGCGCTTTACCATTTGACATCAGGTCAATTGCTTTTAGTTTCGGTCAGCGCTGGAGGATCACACAGCGATATGTTGATTCTATATGGGGTAGTCAATCATTTGCCTCTAAATGATTGTTGTTTCAGGATGCAGTTGGAGTGTTTTGTCCATTTTTGAAGTATTTTTTATTTGTCAGTGAGCAATGTGGCGCTGTCAGCACTCACTATTGGAGATGTTCGTAATGACTGTAGCCAGTAGATCGTCTTCAAAGCATCGCATATGTTCTTCGCATTATTCCTGTCTGCAAAGAACTGAATCGCATCCACCTTTTTGTACGGCCATGAATCTTGTAACTCTCAGAGTTTGCGTTGGACAATCCGCTTCACGTTGTTGAAGAACGTCTTCTTGGATGATGAAGTGTTATCTTCTAAATAGGCCTAAACAAAGGTATGTATGGCAGCATCGTTTGCATCAAACCAGTCGTAATATCTACGTGTTGTTGGATCTAATGTTTTGGATGCTGTTGAGTACACAGAGTGTCTGAAGAATGCATAGTTTTCTCGACATTCTCAAAGTTTTTATCGATTGTATCTGGTTCGCTGCACCGTCATTCGGCAAACGCCTTTATCACATTCTTCTGTCTCAGTTTTGGAGACTTTAAGATTTATGGGTACGTCTTTGCCTTATGGTAGTCTGTTATGCTGAATCTGGACATTGACCTAGGAGACTATGAGACTGTGGTCAAGTCAGCATTCTGCACGTCTCATATCCTTCGTCACTTGGCCATCCTGCCTGTCTGTCTTCTCCAGATAATTGCATAGTCAATAAACATGCCAGTTCTTGGGGCGTGGGTGCATCCAAGACGTCTTCCGTGGCATTCGGAAGACGGTTAGATTATTAGGGCGTCATGTTTAGAACATTTCCTAAGCAGGAGGAGCCCGTTGCAGTTGCATTTTCCAAAGCCAATTTTTAGTTATCAAGGATGATGAGCTTGCCTCCCTTTGGTATTTATGCAATAAGAGACTCCATGTCTTTAAAAACTTTGTCCTTGATCTCATCTTGGTTGGTCAAAATGAATGCATAGGAGCTGATGATAGTTTCCTAACAGTAGGAGTCTCGTTTGCATTAGTCTGTCATTCATGCCATTTGTGAGATAACTAACTATGATTTGATGGCGAACCCAGCTACAGCTTCACGTCGCTCTTATTTATTTCAGCACTCCATGAAAAGTTTTAGCAGGCTCCTCCTTCAGAGAGATGTCCTTCCTCGGCTAGAGAGCTTCACTCAGGGTTGCTATCTGCCTGTTGCATTTGGCCAGTTCTCTACCAACTAGAGCTGTTCTTCTTTCTGATCTATCTGCTGCTGTACTTTCCATTAGCGTGCGTACGTTCCAGGCAGCGATAGTGAGTTGCGCCACTTTTGTCTTCTGATTAGGTTTTCGACCGCTCATTTGGGATCCCAGTTAGCTGTGGTATGCTGACCAGGGTTAAGGTGAAGCATCAATGTTTAAGGCACCTTTTCTAGCCTCTTCCTCCTGCTTCGGAGGTGAGCAATGTGACCCTAAAATTAGGACTGCTCCGACACTCAAGAGGATGACGAGTTCCACTGCTGCTTCAGACCACTGAAAAATCGACCCATGACCTGAGCTGACTGCATGTAGGTCTGTAGTTACAGCTCCCAGTGTATCAACACCAGCTGCTTTGCAGCTCGCCCATCGCCACGAGTCTTGAAAGTAATTGGTTGGGGAGGGGAGTAATGTCAAGACTTGCACATGAGCTGATTTAAGCGAGGGAAAGTTGTGCACAGTAGCACTCACTCTCTCATCCAGGTTCTCTGAATCTAGTGGCATGACAATATTGAGACGTCTGGAGACACGTCCGGATGCAATGGTGCCTTGCGCTATCCACACAGCTCTTGTCATCAACCTTCACAGCCGGGAGATAAAGGTATCTGCTCTGCCGCCTGATCCACCAGAAAGGACTTTCCAGAGGGAACCAGGTACAGATCTCCTGGGTCAACACTCACAGATAGTTCCATCTACTGTTGCTTACAGTAGCAAGCGTAGTCTGACCTGACCTTTCGAAATTACAGTTCAATTGAATGGATTGGTTACTGATGAAAACGGCAGATTCTTGCTTTAACCTCTGATTGACGGATTCCGTAAGATCTTTTGAAAACTTTGTATTAAACGTGTTTAAGATGTATTCAACAGCTTTCATCTATGTGATAGAGTTAACACTCTCAAACGCAGCATTCTAGAATATGATTTGCAGATATGTAGATAATCGACCTAAATATTTACCCGTCTTATCTCGCATCATTCGTCAGCACAGACAGGGCTTCCTCTCTCTTGGAACTCACTTATTATTGTGTGGTTATTACTGGACATTGTCAAGACAAAGCGTAATAGACACACATAATATGCACAGATGTGAAAAGAAAATGTTAACGTTTTACAGCAGGTTTCAATGGATAAAATATTATGTACGTGGTTAGTTTGAACATCCATCTTCACTTACAGACAGGTTTCGTTCTAAACCAGGGTGTATATTTTTATATATTTCCTTTTTACAGTCTGCTATCAAGCCATCTTCCGAATTTCTATAGAAAATTTGTTTACTTCCGATTCAGTGTCACTGCGCACACTCCATATTACTCTTCATACAACCCGTCCAACGTCACTGCTCATATGGGTCATTACGCGCCATATTATTCTGTTTGCTTCACGTCTAACGTCACAGACCATACGGGTTATTACAACCCATATTATTTTGTTTACTTCCCATCCAGCATCACGGCTCGTAAGGTCATTACACTCCATATTCCTTTGTGTACTACTGGCAAGCTCGAATTAAAGTCAGAACGAATATAGGTATTGCCACAGTGTCCACGCGTAATGGGGGCACAACGTAGTGAAATGGTGGGAAGGGGAGAGGCGTTTTTTTTTTTTTTGACATTTTAGCAGTGCCTCTTCGTAAGTAACCCTACCACAAATTCCAATGGTATTTCTGGCACAGATAAAACTTCAAAAATGTGTGCATTTTCAGAAAACTATGTAGCCTTGGGGTTTTCAGAATCATGCTTTTTTAAATGATGCCAAAATTTATAAATTTCATTGTTTCTGTGCACATTAGTCCCAGAAATACAGATTTGCAGCTTATACGGTATATCGATTGAGTCTATTTTTGATTACATTTCCTTCTGTCAGTGCTGTGGCAGGCAAGACAAAACTTTGACCTCAGTACTGAAGCAGCAAGTTATAAGAAAACTTACACGATATTTCTCTGTCAAGCCAATTCAAGTAAAATGCATTTACAGTAGGATTTTATGACAGTAGCATGGAGCCTACAGACATTATTAAAATACAAAATAAAACATGCAGAAAATTAAAACGCAAGTCACGCATACAAACATTAAAACGCATATCACATGCCAGGACGTATGCAGCATTAATAATTGAAAATTACATAAACAAAATGCTGTGGCTCACGTAACAGTAAAACTTGACAAATTACATTACACACATAAAGTAATAGGTATGATATGATGTTGCTTAATATGAACAAGATCATGTAAATGGCTTGGTTATTTCAAAGCAATAATGTTAAAAATCTCTTGCTCATTTAACCTTTGAGGTGGTAAATTTGATTTTGCCAGTACTCGTATAATTTCGTACAAACGTGTTCAGTCATCGTAAATGAATGTAAGAGCTATCCCTTGGATGTTCTCGTTTCCTGCATAGTAATGTCCCAAAGATACAATACTAAAGGACAACAGTTAAAGTCTGGCATTTTTTCATAAGTATTAGGTTGTTAGCTTTCTTAATATATTTAGTTATTTGCCTATTAGGTATAGTACCCTGAGTTGTTTTGATGCCTTTGTACATAGATCAGATATGTAAAGAATAAATCCGACTTAAAAATTAATTGTAATCTCCAAGAGTTTAACGTGTGTTTCACATCCTACGGTAATTTTTCTAAGGTCGAAAGAGAGATTTTGTTATTGTGTCTTGGAGGCAATAGAGAAGGCCTGAACCTGTTTTGGTATTCCCTTGATCTGGTTATCCGTGAAGCATTTAACAAAAGATGTGCTATCTTTTAAAGCGTTTGCACCGCATTTTCAATATTTTCATCAACAACAAAGACCACTAGTTGTCATAGAATAGAAAGTATCATTTACAAATATATTAAATAAAACTGTCCTAAGTATTTGTACTTGCTGAACCCCTTTGTGTGTATCTTACAATGATGTTGACGGTTGTACGAAACCTTAAACTATGTTTCCTATGGGTAAAATAGCTTTCTATAAGACTGAAAGCTTCTTTTTGGAACCCATACTCTTCTAGCTTCAAGTAGCAGTAAATCATGCGGCAAACCTTCACAAGATTGAAAAAGATCCATTATGATTGCAGTTTTGTTTTTCTGGTTTGAGCGAGAGGGTTGGCATTTTCTTTCCTGCCACGATACTTATTTTCATTTACTTCGAAACATATTTTTAACTAATGTCAAGGATATAATTACATTTTTCTACAAATTAGACCAAGAATATTTTTTAAGCTATTTTTAACCATGAAATTTGACCTAAAAATATATCTCCCCACCCCCACCCCTCCTGATACTTTAAAGATATATTCCTAACATTTTGGTCGACAATATCTTATGGTTGTGCATTTATCGAATCATGTAAAATTACAATATGTTTGGAGCGGAGAAACTGGAGTACCCCCCACCCCCACCCCCACCCCCACCCCCCATTCCTTGGAAATGTATTTTAGAGCCTCCTTTGATCTTACGGTTGTGGGCCAAGTTATTTTGCAGATATGCAAGAAAGTCATAGGCTAATACGTTTGGACAGAAATGTAAAATTATGCATGGTTTGACATAAGTTATATAGAGATATGTCGTAAATTATTACTTCTTATGCGTTGTCAGGGTTATCATGGAAACGGATGAAAATGTTGTATAGGGTCGAGCACATGGCAACTCCATCATCACTTTTCGTAATCAGCAGACGCATAACTACAATATGACACAGGTTATGTTTTAACATGGGTAGGGGTATTCTGAAACATCGTTATCTGCAGACACAGGACTACAACGTGTTACGGGCCATAATTTTTTATATTCTAGGCAGGGATTTTCGGAAACATTGTTATCAAGAGACACACGACTACAATATGTTACAGGCTATATTTTATTATATTCTGTGTGGGGGTATTCGGAAACATCATTATCAGCAGACAATAATTATGTAAGATAAAAGGAGTCAACTGGACACCCCCACCCCCCACAACCCGCTAACACAATGGATATCTAAAATTTATTGATGTTCATTTATTAACTGTCTTCAAATGGTGAACACTAACCCTCGGTCAAGCCGCTTAGATCAGCAAATTAGATTAGACAGGTAAATACAAATTTAGTGTTGCATACATGCATGTTGATATGGTCTGGTTACATAATCATGGTGTCGGCACAGATATTGGAAAATCTTAATGAAAAGTGTTACTTCTTCTTGTTAGAAATGTGTAATGATCACAAAAAGTTACCGCTGTAAAAAAAATAACATTTTCATGAAGATTTGAACTGTTTTCGTGAAAAGTCACATTGTTTAACCCTTTTGTGAGAGATCTAACTTTGGACAAAAGTGCAGCCGATTAAGGGAAAACGCGCCCGTATAAGTCGATGCAAATCTTTCACAAAACGGTTTTTTTTTTCTTGGAAAAGATACAAATATGATTTATTTCACACATGAATAAACAATCTTCATGAACATGTGAATTTTTCGTGAATAAAGAGGGCTGATCTGAGCAAATTTCAAAATGAAAAATCCTTTCACCCTGTCGAGGTACAAAGTGATGTATTTTTCGTCCAGGTTATGACAGTAGAAGTTTCAATATATTTTGAAAGTTACCCATCGATTGAACCCATCCTTTGCTTGTAATAGTAACGGATCATCATTCTGTTTCATATTTAGCTATGCCCATATCCAAGTGATGAAGAGATGCAGAGGGGACTTCAAATCAGCGTTGACTGGAAGGCCTTTCGGAAATTAACTCTGTCCTCAACCCTTCAGAGAGTGGAAGAGAGAAAACGCATGCGCTAAAATGGTTGGAAAATTCAAGAGGCGTATTTAAGCCCTTTGTCTGGAAGCTAATCAAGAACAAGACCGTACATGATTTCAGCAACAATATTCATGTTCGTACTCAAGTTCAAAATCTAGTTATCGATTGGACAAAAATTTAATACATCTCCAAATTGACCGATAGATATTACTGGATAAAGTTTGAGTACAGTTTACAAGTGAACATTTGAATTTCAGTAATTAAAACTAATATTTCTACAACTTACTGAAGTTAAGCAAACACTAACATTTTTATTCGTCTCTGTCTCGTTTAGCAGACGATACAATAATTTATATTTGAGCAAAAATTATTCATAACAATTTCAATATGCAAAATGTAAACTAATGGAGGGAAGCAGATATTTGTGATACCTATTCTCTAACTATGCTATTTAATCTTTTCAGTCTCTTTGCAATTCTGTGTCCAAATCGATCTCAACGAAACAGAAAGTTCCTTATAAAATGTTTAATGATTGATAAACGAAACTGTATTCTAATTACTAATTTGTTATCCTTTTGTATCATTTGTAACATGGAATTTATCAATTTGTATCATTTGTAACATGGAATTTATCAATTTGTATCATTTGTAACATGGAATTTATCAATTTGTATCATTTGTAACATGAAATTTTGTATACCTTGGTATCACTTGTAAAATGGAATTTGTTATCCTTTGGTATCACTTGCAAAATAAAATTTATTTCTATATTCTTGACATAGTCTGAGCTAAAATTGAGTCTCATGTACTCGGCATCGATTTAGAAACTTGTAAATTACTCAACGGATAAAGGGAATTCGACCAAAAAAAACCCCACATCAATTTATTCCACATCTGACACGTTCCCCGCGTTAACTCTATTAAGATTTCTAACATATTTAAGGAATTCACCAACTTAACAATAAAACGCGTCCGATAATTTTTGTAAACGACATTGTTCCTTTCGCCATCCTTCTTGATCTCGTCTACTTAGTAACGAAAACGAATACAAATTCAAAAGAACATAGACGATAATGAAGATGACACACAAAAACCGGTACCGTCATCATTATTAACAGCAGCGACGACGAGAGCAACGTCAACAGTCAGAGCAGTAAGTAAAAACAAATAAGGTCAACTAAAATTGGGTGAAAACATCAATATCATCAACACAAAGGAATAACAAACTATATACAGTATGTTTATAATGTGTACCGGCAATATACTGTGTCAAAAGCTTCAGAAACTTAGGCTTTTTGGTGGGTTACTGACATTTGGACGAAGAAAAAAACCCCATGAATTTTAAATTTTACAACAGCAAGAAAGACACAGATTGGAGGACATTGGAATACCAGTATCTTACAAATATTTTATCATTGCCATCTCATTTGGGCAACTGTTCTCTTTTAGTGTTATTTGATGGTGTATGGTGCCCAAACCAAAGACGAGGACCCAATATTTTGTTTGGCGAGGTATACTGAGCGAGCCGAAGACTAAGACCTTATAGCCATGTTTGATAGAGTATAATGCACGAGCCGAAGACTAGGACCCAGTAGTGTTTTTTTAGTGGGATGTAGGCCCGGGCCAAAAACAAGGATGCTGTAGCATTGTTTGCGAGGATATATTGCCTGGGACGAAGACAAAGACCTTGTACAGAGCTGTATAGTGCAAGAGAAAAAGACAAGGACCCTGTAGTGTTTTAAGTGGGGCATAGTTCCCGAGCCGAAGACGACGCCACTATGCTCCACTAGACAACACTGTAGAAGGAAAGTTCCCAAATGTGGATCAAAGTAATAGATTGAATACATCACATGTCTACTGCCCATCATACCTCCCCCAACAAATCTATGAAGTTACACAATTGTAACCCTAGAACGTATCACATGATGTGCAAATCTTAGTCTGAACTTAGGGTGAAATTTATTCACTCGAGCATTAGCATGCTTCTTGTGAGATAACGTTAGCATAACATGTAATAACATAATCACGTCTTAACACTTTTCTTGTGGCTATAACGTTAACGTAACACGTAATGACATATTCACGTAATAACACGTTTCTTGTGACGATAACATTAATCTAACATGTAATAACATATTCACTCAAGCATTAACCCAGCGTGTAATAACATGATCAGGTTCCATTTATGATTCTGTTTTTACTCTTCGTCATTACATGCTGGTCAAGTACAACAAACAAATAAAATGTGAACATGAACAAAGTATGTACACAATTAGATATTGAAACACAAATTAAAGCTCAAATTGGGAAAAAAAATCTATAAAACTTTGCACTCTCTTTCTTTGACAGACATTAACTTCATAAACACGGAAAATGTACATGAGGTTAGGAAAATAGCCATGCTTGTGGAATCATTTTAGTTCTGCCTTTTGAAGACCTAACATATCTACCATATGTTCGGCATTGTCATATTCCAGAGGTAAAATGTGTGTATCATCAAAGCATCAGAGGATATCCGAATGGTTCGCTTGCGTCACAAGGACGATTTATGTTCCCTCAACTGCTACTGGCATAAATTTTAACCAAAGTGCATATCGAGTTCAATCCGTTTGTATCAATAACTTGGCAAGAAAATTTATCTCAGTATCCTGGACATTTTATGTCTTAGACTGTCAACAAGCACATTCATGTTGTTTATCTTCCCAGTGCAACTTGAGCCTAGATAGTTCTGTCCATTGAGCCTAAACAGCTCTGTTCGCTTGGATACAGCACACATGTTAAATTCATTAAAATTCCTTACTTCTAGTCCTTTTTTAAAACACTAACAACACTCCTAAGACAATTACTTAAGTAGCTAGGCTTTTTACTGCAATCAGCATTGGACTGTGATTTTCAGTTTAGTTTTACATAGCATTGTAGGACACCTTCTTGGTGGTTTTTGTGTCCTTGGAACCCGCCTGTAATAAATACACAGCAGCCAAAAATATTGTTCAAGTGAAATATTGATATAAAATAAAAGAAATTAACTGAACTAAACTTCTAACCATGTTTGATTTAATCCAACCGAGCTATCCCTCCCTCCCCCTCCCATTTTTAATATTTTTTGGCCAAAGAGGGTTTAAGTTTGGGCGACGATTTCTGACCACATTATATGGAAAAAATACTACGCACAAATTGCTAGCAATTGGAAACCCGCGAGTTCTCTGACTTTGGATTTCACCACAACCAGAGTACTTACAGCCAAAATTCTCCGTATCGTCACAATATGTACGAATTTTGTCAGGAAGCTGTCCATGTTACGGAGAAATCTTCAGTCCCGAGGTATGATAAATAAAAATGTATTCTTTCTTGCTATCCTTTTTCTTATAATAGCATTGCTTTATATACTGGATGTTTCAGAATTTATTCTAAACTTGTGTACATAATGACCCACTATCAGATAGACTACAGTCTGCTTTAAGTTAGCCATTTTTCTAACTGAAGAGACAAGTTGGATTCAATTATGTTATGTTCATTGAACGATGAGTAATGTTCGAGTTCTTATAGTCCAGTGGGATTATTTTTGTTGGACACAGATTCAGGTACGACCGTTGTTATAATAATAATAATAATAATAATAATAATAATCTCTTTTTTTATAATAATAATCTCTTACAGTAGTTCTGATGAAATAATTTTATATGTAACGAAGACAATTCATACGCTCGCTTGCGTAATCTATATCATCGTATTAGTACTTAACCGTGTCGCATGTACCACACGGCTCAGTCATTGTATTGTTTGGGGGTTTTTTGCAGTTCACGGGGAGTCGTAGAACTTCGTGATGTTTCGTATAACCCAGATACTGTGGTCAATGGTGACGTTGGGTCAGAGAACGGTATCTTTTTTACTCGCACTGAAGCGCCAAAGGTTTGAGACCATAGAGTCTACGAGGAAACAAGTTTCTTAAGAGATCCTTCGGCAGACTGAGAGGTGCGGACTATGCGCGTTTGCTCTTTGACCATTCGAAGAATGCTGTGAAACACATAACATCATCTGTTCCATTTTTGAATCGATATAATTTAATATCCGTTTACGGAGAAAGTTTATGTCAGTATCGTTACATGGGTAAAATCAATTACATATGCATCGTACCTGTCGATGAACCATTCATTGTTTAGATTTGTTTATAAATGATATACATTGATGATACCTGGTAATATGGCTCTTGTATCAAATTTTATTTATTTACACATTTCCATACATCGATTCTTGCTGACTACTAGTTGGAGTTCCATATCCTGATTAGTTCCATGTAGGAACGATATCATTTTCTTACATCAGTTGTTGAACTTTGTGCGCATCATCCGGTTAAAACCATTGTTGGACTTGATGCGTACGAACAAGGTGTCAGATTCATTCAGTGTTCAGTGACATTATAAATGAACATCTCATTCACGAACTGCTTTCAGTGTCTTCGCTAAATATAATTCCAACCCAGTGGGGTCCCAAAATTCCCAACAAATAACTTATGGTGGGAGGAGGTGCCCATTATTAAATTTTGTCGGGGAATGAGGCATACTTTCTTACTCTGCTGCTATAATCATCATACTATACCTCCATGTAAGCAAAGAACATAACATGTGACATAGTTTTGTACCTTCTACAAATTCAGATCCGTTGAGATAAATTTTAAGAACATTGGCACCTACATTGAGTACATACATGATACCTTCGGTAAGCAATAAGGACTTTAATCAGCTGTACGTTATTTCATGCATGCGCATGCCCATCACTGTCCCGGTTTCAACCCATGCTTTCATTTCGTCATTTTTCCCTATCATTTGAGGCTAACATACACACGGTATATACAAGTACTGCAATTACACCCAACTAATTGTTTGGTCGCGATACATGATAAGTAAAGTGTTTAACCTTTTGTAACAGATACCCAACCACAAACAGCATACAACCATGGTATACCGTTACACTGAGCCTAAACGGATGGAGTCGACGCTAGTGTCGTCTTTTGATTTTGTTTGTTTCTTATGTCTTGGGGTGGTGGTGCGTGTAATACCTGCGTAAATACGACGATAGCTCGATAGTGAATGACACTTGTTCTTGTACTTTAACACGTCGTCATGATAGCCTGACCTTCACCCAACTTTTCAGAAAAAGGTCAGTGTTTGCCGGTTTAAAGATGAAAATCAGATTACCATTAAGCAATATCCGGTTACTTGTAGAGTTTGATACTTTGTCCGGATCAAGCTGGTTGGACCGGCAACATGATCATAACAACTTGTTTGTGTGATAAATGAACTGATTCAAACGGAGAATTTGAATTTTTGGCATAGTTTTATTGTTTTGATTATTGTGTGCAAATGTTAATTGCAATAAATTTATATCTTGATTTTGGAATATATTTAATTTTTTTATTTTTATTGCAGAGAAATGCTCAGTAAAAGGAGTCAGTTGCTCTATAACTCGCGTGTCTGCATCAGTTAAAATCTTTGTTTTCTCTTTCTCTGACATAAAAGCAATCACATTGATGCAGGTCAGTATTGTAAGTTAGAAGCTGACCTGAAAAAAGTCCAAATGCAGCAATTATTTTTGTCTGTTTTTTGTAATCAGGATCTTTCATTCATCCACAAGTTTCGTAATTTATTGTTTCTTGTTGTCAACCATATTGCTGTTATTTCAGAGTAATTTTATGGAATAGCATCTATGTAATGTACCGATGCTCAACAAGATCACCACAAACAGATTGCCTCAGCCATCTTCCAAAAATGAAATAATAAACGGATACAATTTTCCACAAAAGAACAGTAGCCTTGATCTTTTTCCTTACCCAGAGGCAGTCTGCTACATTCAGCTGGTGCGTTCTGAAAATTATGATGATGAATGACATGTGACATAATCTATGTTCATAGCCTTTTTTGAACTGATATGACAGTTAAGGAACGAACGAGATAACTAAATTCAGCATAATATCATAAAAGTTTAAGTTCTACAAATGATGAACTATAATGCTTTGTACGTTCTAAATGAGACACGTGCTTTACACTTTCCGTGCTCTCGCCATTTTAGATTTTGTACCTGTGAAGATGAGATAGTAATGTGGAATAATAACATACAAAGTCTGTAGTATAAAATCATTTAACAAATGACTTCATTGTTGTGAGTTGTCTTTTGTGCACCATCCTCCTTAATTAGGACTGGGAGAGACTACGGTCTAAATGGAATTATTATGGTTTAATAACAGGTCACAATCTCACCATCCGTTGTCATGGGCATTTGGATCATTTCGGGCTTTTTGCATTAGCTGAGGTAGTCGATTAAAACGATTGGTCGAAGACTTCGAATAAAGCAGGCCAGCTTGAATAAATAGCTGCCACTTTAGTGTTGTTTGGTTCATTTTCACAGAGTATTAAGTGCTTTAAAGATGGAGTCGTCTGGCTCATAGAACGGTTTCGCTGGTAATTTGACTTTTAAGCAATGTTTGGCGGAAACGATTATACGCACAAAAGGCAGAGATAATAGCTATTTATCTCTGCTTCATTTATTTTCTGAGTGGAACTGATGTCTTCAAACAATTTGCACGGTTGATGTAACTCTGTGCCACATGAAGCCACAATCAAAGAACCTAATTATTCCGCTTGCTAATGACGCTGAATGTTGACATATTGGTCAGGTAAACTAGATAGAATGCGAAACAGCTTATACTTTGTTTTCCATGACAGCGAAAGACATAACAACCCTTTTCCATCTGTCAAGGTCAAGTGAACGAGTTCTGAGGAGTGCATTCATGTGTGCATAGAGTTTGACAAAGGGTCCATTTCAGTGGTGAAGTGGATACATATACAGTGCGCATTAGCGTGTGTATAGAGTTTGTCCAAGTGACCAAGACAAGGTCAAGTGGATTAGGCTGCCGTGTACATTTAAGCGTGTGTAGACTTGCCAAAGTGTACAGGTCAAGGTTACGTGGACATCTCCGCTTTGTGCGTTCATGTGTTTATACAATGTGTCCAGGTATCAAGATAAAGTGTTTAGTGGACAAGTCTGCCGTGTGCATTCACGTGTGTATAGAGTTTGTCGAAATATTCAAGTCAAGGTCAAGTGGATCCGTATACCCGATGTTGTGGTATCTATGTAGTTGCGTAATATTGCACCTCAGCGCAAAAGTGGCTCTGTAGCGCAAAAACCTTCAGATGTGGTATGAAAGAATCATATAGATTTGTGCTGGTAAAATACAGATCCGCTCACTGCATCTCAAACAGCAGTGCAAAATGTAAACAAAACAACAACAAAACCCAAATCAAAAACACAGTCTGATTAGGAGAAAACAATTTCAAAATTCATTAAAAGTTACTAAAATTTAGGTCACTTAAAAAGGCATCCAAAATTTAATTTGCATAGGTCAAAGGTTATCAGAGCAATCGCGCTAACGAGGTTTTCAAGAAAACAGCATAGGCAACCCTCACCCAGTGGTAAAAATATATAATTGCTTACATCATATCAAAACTTAATCAGGTCATCTACATGCTTATTTCACTCTGAGTCGAGATTTTTCTGCGTAATTTAATAACCATGTTTTATTTTAGAAAGCTTAAATCCCGAATGAAATGTAACAAAAATCGCATGAACAGTGTGAAAATTTATTAGGGTTGTCTAAATGTGTACGGAAAGATAGCAATTTGATTTAAATTTGTCAGTGTCAAGTATATATGTGAGTGTGGTAATCGTTAACAATTAAATGGGAACGACGGACAGGAAAACACTAAGATACTCCTGCTGTATATTCAGTGTAAGTATAATAAAATAACAGCTGCTTAACTCATGGTTGTCCATACTGGCATATGATATGGAAATCCCGTCGACCCAAACCTTGAAAACCTAGCATTCAAAATAAGTACTTTTCTCTGACCCTTAAACATTGCCATCCTAAGTAGAATAGATACTGCAACTTGATATCAAATGGAGAAATGTACGCTACGGAACATTGGCCATGAACAACTCCGTCTGAGGGTGAATAGTTTTGTTAGTCAAATAACAGAAAAATGAACATTAAGGGATACCCGATACTATGTAGATTGATGTACTTTTCTCACAACACATCAGCTAGACCGAGAAATATACCCACGTCTGTTGGTTTATATACTGCTGAAAAGATGTACTTGTACATGTGTATAAAGCTGTCCACTTCTTGATATCAGTATATCCGCTTTTACTGTAAGGAGCGGACGTCTGGAGTCCAGTAAGTAAAAATGACCAAGCGGAGCAAGCAAGTTTTTATGTAGGTGCACATCTGAAGTAAGGCCAAGCTGTATACTCTATAACCCATATGACATGCATCAATCATACACCAAAATGAAGGGAATTAAAGGTTCTTTGAACAATGACTAAGATGTGCAAGGTCTTTTTTTTACAATAGCCAGCATAACCAGTAGGGAAACCGGAAAAATTCTTTCTCTTTAAAAATCTAACCCAATGCAAAATACGAAACTGTTGAGCGCCTCCTAAAACAAATTTGAAAATTTGTGCAATTTTCATATCATCATGTATGATATTTTAACAAAATGGAACATTAACGTTGATGTTATGCATGAAAATAAGCTAATTATGCTTATTTTTCTCCTGCTTACATAATATGTCTTGAGGCAGTATTGTGTTTGTATTGACTTTAGTTAAGGGGAACACAGGAGTGAAGTCACCTTAAATTTAAACTGTTGCATTAAATGAAAGAAATATATAGTGAGAATGTCCCTTTTCGTTCACTTGTAATGAAATTAAGCAATAAATGATAACGAAGCAAAGTCGCATTTTTCCCTATTCTAGTGTTAGAATAATAAGCAAACATTTTAACCTTTGAGCTTTGACCTCCATGAACCTCAGTTGTTCCATCCCTGTTTTAACTGTAAAATTAATTAACGACATCTCAGGAATAATTGTGGTAAATTTCATGTTCCTGTCATTCAGCATAACTTTGGTTGCTATATTGAGAAAATGCAGTGTGCATTTTTAAATGGATCCCTTTTCATCATCAGGGGTGGGGGGCTGGGCCTGTGTGTGTCCTTGTTACTAATAAATACTGTTCTGTTTTGATGCTTTCGACTTAAATGTTTCAGCTATACAATCAAAAATGAAATCATACAATAATAATACCATGTGGTCTTCACGGGGACGCTCTACAGATAGAGATTTTACTTTCTGGACCTTAAGGGTAAATGCTAAACAAAGAGCAGATACATCTTTTTACATTCTTATATATATATATATAAAAACAGTTATCGGCTCTTTATAAAAAAAAACGAGCAGAGCTAGGAGTTTTTTATAGGTGCACATCTCTTTTGAATAGTCATTATAACCAGTGAGGAACCGGGAGCTTCTTTTTCTTTAAAAATCCCTTTACAAAATACGAAACTGTAGAGCGTCACCAAAATTGAAGTGATCGGTTTTGATTAAGACCATAACTTATGACATTTGTACTTTCACTATGATGGATGAAGCTATTTCTCTGAGGTCTCATAATTAACGGAAGTGTGACGTAGTTGTTGGCGAATAAAATTTTTAAAGTTTACTTACTGCTGAACACCGTGGGTCTTAGTATTTCCGACCACGCATCGGCTGATTAATTTCGAACGTGTGAATATTTATGTACCCGAAATTAATCAAACCGTCCTGTATAACAGTATACAAAGTTCAGAAAGGGGAGGGGGTCATACTAAGTTGAAAAGCAATCGCAGATGCTGTAAGCCACTAGGAAAATAAAATCCAAGTACCAGAAGTACTTGATGGGTCGGCAATCTAAAATTGCTAAATCTTGGATGCATTCTTAATCTAGACCATAGAGCGTTGACCTAATGTCCTTTTCATCAATGATGTTTAACGTGCGTGTATATATTCATTAGGTTAGTTTATTACCCTTGCTTTTGTTATGTTCATTGGCTCATATTTATCATGTACCAGAAAGCGGTGAATCTTAGAGGGAAAACTCATCTACACGTTCTGCTTTGACATCAGTATTATTCCCAGTAACCTTTACCGGGGATTTTCCGTCAAAGATTTAAGAACCACCTGGCAGTTTGTTCTTTAAACCAGTCCATGAACTGTAATATTTCATAATGTTCTAAACGTTTTATAATTTTGGACCAATGATAAGACAGTGGGTAAAAACCGTTTATTGTTAAATATCATCAGTGGTTTGTCAGACTGGAATTATTTATGAATTGTTCAACGTTTTTAGAGGTTGTTGCCAAGGTGACCCAATACATCCATTTGTTTTAAATATGTGCAGGAGCTTTTTCAGTTTTCTTACAAAATAATAAGAGCATAAAACGAATCAAGGAGACATAATCTTTACTTTCACAGTTTGCATACGACACTAATTTGATTTCTGACGAATCTTTTGAATCTCTTAAATATTCCATTGATGTATTCAGTTTAAATTACAGGATTTCAGGCCTGAGACTCAATAGTACCAAAACAATATAATAGTTTCGATAGGAGGTAGTAAATGTAGTGCGGAAAACATTCCATCATAGCCTAAAACTGCAATGGGTTAATGAATTGTTGAAAATGGAGCATAAATATGGAAACACACATAATATGCAAGTTATTGTGCAGAATTCCTGATAACGATCACTAGCACCATTTGGCAAAATAACAGCAATTGCAATATTAAACCATGTGTTTATCTCCTTGCCGCCACCTACGACCACCACCCACAAAACTTCATTACCGAATTAAGTGTTACATTTATATGCAAGTCCAAGGTAGATAGAATTAAAATTATGCTTCAGAACGTCAGAAGGGAGGATTATCAATGAGCGATATTGAAGCAAATTATATTAGCTTGAATTTTTTAAAATTAAAAAGCAACAAATTCCTAGAGCAGTTGTATATCAAAGGAAAATGTATTAAGTTCTTTGAATATGAAATGTGCTTTGACGTGATGTTTTATTATAGACAAAAACTGTTACCTGTCAAGCAGAAAAGGATTTTATGAAAAAGAACTTATGAACTCGTTACTAACAGTAAACAAGGTAGTGTCATGTGCAAGTAAACAAGGTAGTGTCATGTGCAAGAAAAGGACAGAACGTAATGTCACATCAATTAGTGATATGCTTACATACCAGTGAATATTTTGGAACTTAACGTTTTAAAAGCAAAGCATTATAATAAGAAACATTTTATTGTCTTCATTTTGTTCGAGTACAAAGTCATTGTAAAAAAAAAGTCAGCCTAAACTGGATGATTCCAGACCGTGTATCCTCACCTACTTGGATATACGCCAGACCACGTATCCTCACCAAATGGATAAAAGCCAGACCGCGTATGCTCACTCAATGGATACACGCCAGATCACTTAGCCACACGAAATGTATACACACAAAACTGCGCAGACGCGCTAACTGATTACATGCCAGATCGCCTAGCCACACCGACTGATTACATGCCAGATCGCGTGCCAGATCGCGTAACCTCACCAACTGATTACACGCCAGATCGCGTAGCCTCATCAGCTGATTACACGCCAGATCACGTAACCTCACCGACTGATTACACGCAAAATCGCGTCACCTCACCGATTGATTATATGTCAGATCTTGTAGTCTCACCAACTGATTATACGCCAGATCGCGTAGCCTCACCAACTGATTACACACCAGATCGCGTAGCCTCATCAATCGATTACACGTCAGATCACGTAACCTCACAGACTGATTACACGCCAGATCGCATAGTCTCATCAACTGGATATAAATAATCATAGTAATAAAAGCTGTAAAGAATGTTTTCAAATTACTATTTAAATCCAGTATTCTACCAACATGTAGAAACAGTGTGCATTATTGACTATTGGCGAAATACATATTCTAAAGTGTTTAAAGTAATAAAACCTCTAAATTACAGCGGCTTTAATATTGTATTGTAAATTGAATTTACTAATTTTTTTCATGTTTGCATGAACTGCATGGTTCTGATATAAAAGTAATGGTTGATCTGAAACAGTACTGCATTTGTTTGGGGAATGTAATGTTATCCATCGGCTAAGGAATGATGCATGCCACTGGATTTGAGACTTACTTTTATATTTCCAAATTAAATGGTTTAAATATTGCCTTTAATTGTCGCTTTCGAATCAATCATGAGAGTCAGATCCAAAGGAGGGGTGTATTCCTGGATGTAAAACGAAAATTGCCTCGCGACATTAATTAGATGATAATAGGTTGTTTGTGTCTCAGGCTGAGAACTGACCACATTAGTTTAGTTCTGTTGAATTACGGTAAGACGATATCTGACATAAAGTGTGTGGGAATATTGTACGACACATGAGAAGCATAGCTTGGTAAATATTTAGATTTTTATTATAGTTATTCGAAAAGGGAAATAGCTCTATACCTGTGCTACTCAGTGCGAAAGAGTGCAGACTAAAACCAAGCGAGAGAAGGAAAGATATACGGCTACGCTGACCTGTCACCAACATGAGTTGGAAATAACCGGAAGCAACAAGGTTATACTGACATGCCGGCAAGTTGAGTTCGATCATTCACTCGATTCTGTGATGAAATTTGTTTCGTCTTTATAACAGAAAGGCTAATTGCATTTCGTGGAAATTTTGTAAATATTTTTCTAACAGAAATCGTATCCTTCAAATGTCATGCTCAGTTTCATTTTGTTTCTGTAATTGATTAAATTTTTATATTTTGCAGACAGGGCCCCGTGTTGTTCTATTCTGTATCTCTGCTCAGATCTCTCTTATTCCATCGATTAATTTCATATTTTATATTATTAATTACTCGATCCTGGCAATAAAACTGTGGTCGATCATCTCCTAGATAACGATAACCAAGCCAAAGGCGCCGCCATATCAAGTGGACGGACCCCCTACAAATGATAAAAAATGTAGAATTTCATCATTTGGAGAGTTTAAAAATATACAATACAAGCTTTAGAGCGGTGACAGCGTAGCTGATCAGATACAACTCTTAAATTATACGTGGACGCTGTTCATAACTCAACTCACACAAGAGATTGGTGTAATAAACCTAAATACAAAATTTGATTAATCCAGATTAAAATTTTATATCAATGATTCTGTTAACTGATAGTAAGTACAGCGTTTTAAATTTCTAGGAGAATTTACTTAATGGGCAATATGGATATTAACGGCTGGAATATCTTATTGGCATTTACAGAGTGTATCCGTGTTACTAAAATCACTTTCAAATTTCACGTCTCCTCTCAAAATGCAAAAATAATTGTCTTGGTGCTTTGTACGGTTGCCTAAAAGGCCTTCAGTTTGAATAACAACAGCATAGCACCATGTAATGAAAGCAATTCAGTAAAATATGTAGTAAGTTTAACGTTCTTCCATGTCTTGACTAGAGCTGCATTATGGGAAAACAAAAAGTTATTAAACGATTGCAGGGCTTACAGGGATATGATACGCTGTAATTAGTGTGATTCACACCCAACTTTAGGTAAAATAATGAGTGGAAATCTGAGGTGAGAAATGATATTTACAATAATATTATAACTGCAGATGAGAAAATAGGCTGGACATACTATTTTTTACAGAATAGTAGTAATCTGACATCAATACTCACAAGACTAAATAAGAGTATAATGTTGTATGTAATCTGTATATTTGGTACTCAAGTTAAAAACAGAATATCTATTACACATTATGTTTAAACTGTTCAAGAGACTGAAAAAGTTGTAAAAACTAATTTTATGACCGTTGGGATCTAACTCATTTGAAAACATCGCTCTGCAATTTCATGAATAAATTCAGATTTTAATGGTATATTTGACACACGTTCCGTAGTGACCGTATAGTTATATGTTGATCTAAATGGGTATGATTCTGCGAATACTAATTTGCAAAAGTCTTAAGATTGCATAAGGTTAAATTTAAACATTGTTAATAATACCGAAGTGGCAAATACATGATTCTAGCAGCTGATATTCATTATGTAACAAATCGTCCAGTGAACGAATACGGAATACAACTCTATAGAGAAGTACAACAAAAATGACTACAGGCTTATAATCCCCAATACACGCAATTTAAGAGACTGGAAGCATGAAATAAACAAATAATCATTTATATTTGTATTAATTGTTGCATGAGCTGGTCTAATGTATTTACTTTCTGAGATAGGCTGTGAATATTGTTTCCTTTTTGATGCTCTAGTTACACTCATGATCAACAGTCCAACTAATTCTAGAATGAGCAACATGTGATGTTTATATGTACAAATGCCACAACCTGTACAGCTGCCGTGAACAACCATCTTATTACACTGCCAATGATATCAAGCAGTGCTGCTACCGCCTTTCTGAATGGACCAACAAGTGGTTGTAAATATGTGTATACCTTGTTGGGTATAAACCACAAATAAATCCAAAAACCATTTCCACCATCAGAGCCTCCATCGCTAACACCAAACGTCAATAATTAACACTAAACCTCCGTCACCAATACCAAACCTCCATCACTAATAACAAACCTCCATAACCAACATAACTTCCTACGAACCCTTTAATTATATTTCCTATCGACGGAGCAACATGATATTGTCATTCTTATTCTCATGATAATGGCACGCCTCTTGACAATCTTCATAATCTTTCTCTATTTGTATACAATTAATGTCTTTAATGTTGTCTCTAAAAGTTGCACTTAACCCATTAAATGTCCAATTATTTGTGTTCTTGTACATTTAATACTTGTAAACTGATCTTGAAAACTCGTTCTTTTATATATTATTTTTGAACATCTGTCTCATTACCAATATCTTTATGTATATCCAGTATCTCAGGGTTTGGTTGTGTCTTCTATTCTTGATTCCATGACAAGTGCAGCATTTAAATAACTTTTTCTACTATCATTCTTCTTACTAGATATTCAAGAATATTTTTTTTGTAATCAACGATGATACATTCTGTTTCTCTTATAATTGCTTATCAAATTCTCTTCTCTTACTTTTTCCATCAAATTTTAAATGAGGCTTACCTCTCTTATTTTGCTCATGAACTATGTTAATTTAGCAATTTAAATTTTAAGAAATATTTTGTATTAATCCTCTGAAGCAAAATATTCAGTAGTTTCAAATCAATCAGTAAACACATATACATCTGTATCTACTTATCGATGCATTCCCTTGCACAACATAATTATCTTTGTACATGGAATGTTTAAATGTTTCACCTTAATCATCCTCATCACATTATGCGAACTTTTTGTTATTTAAATGGATCAGAATCTACTATAAAAGGACTAAGGCTCCACTAAAATTGAAAACAGAAGTAGCTTTATTTTCTATCAAATTGAAGATACAAGTAAGAACTGGAGATTAGTGTAGCAGATAGAACGTATAAAGAGATTAATGTTAATGCTTTAACCGACAAAGATGTCAAAAATGGATGAAACAAAATCAAAAAATCTAATCAAATCTTTGCCAATGCAAGATCATTTAAAATATTCAAGTCAAAGTCAATTCCCATGACTCCAACACTAACAGCTACTATACTCATTAATCCTAGAAGAATAGCAATGCCATTCTTTACCAAATTTAAAACTAATTATATGATACTGTTGGTGTTACTTTTGAACGTTTTGTAATGTTCGTTCTCTTTGACCAAATGTTTCATGATTCTCTATTTGTAATTCATTCACACCAGCAGTGGTTAGAAATTTACTCATCAAAGATTAGATACAAGGTTTTTCATCTATCTGGCTTTTAACTTGTTGCGGGCAGCTTCACTTATGAGTACAGCATTCGAAATAAAGTTTCTATGCAAGAAAGATTTCAAAACAAATGATGCCTTCAATAAGATGTACTGAATCGATCATACGGTGAGCGGAGCAAAAATGTTTGATAATGTAATCAATGGTGATGGATTACATGTGATGGTTACCTTGTACACCAGATACAATAACACGAAGAAAATAAACCACAGAGACAGTTAAGATATTAAAGCACATTTAAATTGGAATTTTTCGGAACACCATTTCACTTTGTATTCTTGGGAAATAAATTATTTGTTGAATTTTGCTAAACTCGATGGTTTTCGCTCTTTTCTGTTTGCTTAGCTAAGACCACAGAGTCGTGACACATTTAAATATATATGAAGGACGTCTGAGACGGAATAACACCAAATAACGACAATGAAAACGGTATTGTTGTTAAGTATTTTACACATAACTATAAAGCTCTCGTCACTCCGAGCAATAATTACACATTGTTCAAAAGCAAATACAACTCAGACCTGTTAGGATTTAATAGCCAGAGATCTATACAGACAGCTACTGAGTTGGATAGTTTGTAGAGTTTGTAAACATAATATTGATACATTTTATTCCATCAGATCAATAACATCTTACATTACTCAAATGTCTGTTGTTCCTATTTGGTAGAGTATTCACCTGTAAGAAATGGTTTTAATTGTACTTTTGTGATCTTACATGTTAGCATTAAGACGAAGACGGGAAATTACCACATCTTTTTCACGGTATGCCAGTAACATATGCTTTTCATTTTACGTAAGTGGGAGAAATATTCTTAAGAAGTTTTACAAATCTTTGTTTCAGATCCGTAGGAAAATAGAAGTACAAGATGTAACACTAGGTCATTCAACAAAAACATTACTTAAATTTATACAATGACCAAAACACAAATCTAGTTAATCCAGTAAAATAAACTAGCGAAGCTTCTAGACAATTTGTACAAAGACGTGTCAGTACAATTTCTCCAAAGACGTGTCAGTACTCAAATAAAAGAAGGCCTTGAATTCAAGAGGTGCAAAAACAGATTGACGGCAACAGGACAAAAATTGTAGATGTACATGATTTGATAAACAGTGATTTAACATACTGTCTAATGTCAATTAAACATTGCAGACTGTAAGAAAATAGATGTATTTTGTTTCGTTTTGTTCGTTGTAACTATACTTAATACGGCATCGGCTATATAGTGCCGATGAAATGGGAGCTAAGTGCTATCCCAAGGACACAGTGGGGTAGCTTGCCCAACAATGACTAGGGAAAATACCCAAGTACTGTCAATATAATGAACATAGGAGAAACGCAGTGAAAGTGACATGGCATACTACATGGAAGACTATAACATTTTGCACTGCTAAATTGAACAATCACACAGAGACCTCAATATTAAAATCCACCATAAAGATCATGAGTTTTAAAACTTAAGGAATGATTGTTGTGCCAGTAATAATAAATTATATGACAATTATGTAAATGCGAGCACTAGTGTTATTTCCGAGTTTAAAAAGTGGTGACTTAACTGAACTGTAAAAGAAAAAGCAATAAAAAAACAACAACAAAAAGGAAAATAAAAATACAAGTGAATCTGTTCTCAATGAGAAGATTAAAATCATAAATGAGTCTGTCTCTCAAGATTGGATAACATAACAAAATAGATGTTATCTTCGACCGCATTTACAAGCACTAAAAGTTAACTATAACATAGGAGACTCAATAAATAAATTAATGGGCAATGAAAAAATAGACAGAAGGAATATTGGTGTGATTGTACGGGTATTTAAATTAATCGCTAATTCTGTGAAAATTAGATGCAGTCATCAAACCATAAACTATCCCTTCGGTTTCGGGAAGATACTTTCCATGTATGATCCTGGTACATCTATAGATGCATCCAACACAAATCACAACTATAAAATTAAACCAAAATCAATTACAGGTATTTGTTGATCATATCGAAGATAACAACAAGACGAATTCTGACAGTTTCTTTACGACAGTGAGAAAAACCGGCATCGTTTTCTATATTTACACATAACTTTAACCTAATACTTAAATGATGCATTGGAAAGAACCTTTTAAAACGATTATAGTTGGTCTTACAAAAACAATAAAGAACTTCTTTACAACATCATCACTGTCTCCAGTTAGTATGGTTGGCAAGACCTTACAAATATAATGTTAGAGACTGCAACATAATTATGTTAGGTAGTGATAAGCTGGACGGATAGTTAAAATTATTAGTTGATGTTTACCAGAACACAACTGCTTTGTCACAGATTGGTGATTGTGCTAATTTAGATGGCGCAATGAAGAAGTCAACAAATATAATTACGATAACATTAACTGACATATAGGGAATATGTGTGAGGGTGACAGTGCAAACATTTAATTCTGTCATAATGGACCTGCGTTAGAATGTTTGAATTTAATGAGATTAGAATAACGTTTTTAATGCCATCTTGTAAAGTACAGTATGATAATCTGTGTTCATGTTGTATCTCTTGTCTTGTTATGCAGACAAATCAACATTATTGACCGTATAGTATGATAGGTCAGTCGGTTGACCGTACTATTAGTAGAACATATGGTAGGGTAGTACGCTTGACTGTACTCTTGTATAAAACGTGTGATAGGGTAGTATGGTTGACTGTACCATTGTATAACGTATGGTAGGGTAGCACGGTTGACCGCACTATTGTATAACGTGTGATAGGGTATAATAATAATAATAATAATAATAATAATAATAATAATAATAGGCTTTATTTAACGAGGATAACACATTAGGTCATGACTGACCCATCTGCCATGTGGTCCTCAGGTTTTGTAATTGGCTATGCTAAAAACAAAAAGAACACCAAAATTTTTTTTAAAAATACTAGACCATGCACATAATCAGGTATCGTCGGACACTCATTCATATATATTTAACATGAATGACTATGTATGACTATATTGGGAAACATATACACATATGAACAATATTCAGTACAAAGGTACATACATTTCAGCACAAGTCGTACGTAATATATATATATATATATATATATATATATATACATATATATAGTATATATATATATATATATATATATATATATATATATATATATATATATATATATATATATATATATATATATATATATCGAATAAGATCTGGACATATCATTTATGGATATAATGATAAAGTTTTCTATTCAGAGCTTTTAATGTCATTCCAACTGGTCAAGAAAGAATTTCTTTAATGATATTTTGAAAGAAGCAAGGGAAGTTGAATTACGTATCCTCAGTGGTAAGGAATTCCATACAGTAGGTGCTGATACAGTAAATGAGCTTTTGTAATGATTGGTTTTCGACCACAGAATCTGGAGATCGTTGTTAGCCGTCGATCGGAGATTACTCTTAGCATTCGATGATCTTAGTTAGTTAGGTTAGAGATATAATCTGGAGAAAGACCGCTTAAAGACTTATATGTCATGATTCCTTTAAAATAAAGAATACGTTTTTGTATAGGTAGCCATTGCAGATGTGAAAACAAAACATTCGAGGGAGTCATAACAGGAAGTTACAGTATTATTCGGGCTGCCCTTTTCTGGAGTTTATCAATTCTGGACAGATTATAATTCGATGTGTTTCCCCATATGGTACAGCCATAGTCTATCAGTGGCAGTTTATAACCCGAAAAATAACGTTCAAGTGATTGGGGAGGTAGAAATTTCGAAAGCAATTTTAACAGAGTTATCTTTCGACTACCATTGCACATAGGTGATCGATATGTGCATTTCAGCTGAGGTGTTGATCAATGTAGATACCAAGAAGTATTTGATTTTTGACAATAGATACGTCTAAGCCATTTTGTTGTTAGAAGTAAATCCACGTTAGTAGATAGACACTGCCTTGTTCCGATTGTCATACATTTCGTTTTAGAGATATTAATATGCAATATTTGTTTTGTTGACATCAAACTGATATATTGTTGAGGCCGATTTGAAGTTTATTTTTAATGGAGTCTAGATATTTACCAGCTAAATGCAATGTAGAATCGTCATCGAAAAGATCTGTGTAAGAGTGCGCTGGATACAAGGCTAAGTCATTGATAAATAGTAGAAAAGAAGAGGCCCTTGTATAGATCCTTGAGGAACACCACTTAAGATATGACTTGGCTCGGATGTATATTTACCCGTGCAAACAACATTTTGTCTGATAGTGAGATACACCTGAACCAGGTAACTGAGTTTGGAAAAAACGTGAAGGCTGAAAGTTTTTTAATGAGCACCGAATGGTCAACCAAATCGAATGCTTTTTTTTTAAATCAATGAAGATTGCGCCAGTATGCTCGCCTGATTCTACTGCTAGTAGCCATTGGTCTATAAGTTTTGTCAATGCAGTTTGACATGAATGATTCTGTCGAAAACCTGATTGTGATTTATGGAGCAGTTGGTACTTGTCAAGAGATCTGAAAATATGCTTACTGACATGTTTTTCAATAATTATTTAACGTACAGATAGAACAGATAAGGGTCGATAGTTAGATGGGTCATTCGTTTAATTTCCCTTATAAATTGCGAATACTTTTGCTAACTTCAATGACTCCGGGAATATACAGGAAGTGATATTACAGTTAATTATTTCTTTCAGCGACTCTGAGATTGATAAAGCCGACATTTTTCATAGTTTTGGGATGAATTCCATCTAGACCAGCTGATTTGTTTGTGTCAAGTTTTATTGAGAATATCAAAAGTGTCACTTATTGTATTTAAGGGAATGTTGAAACTAATATGATCATTCACGAATTTGGTAAGTGTCTAAATTAGGCTCTGCAAGATTAGACCTGTCAAGGGTTTGGGAGATATTATTAAAAAAGAGGTTCAGTTGGTTTGCAATATCGAGCTCATCAATATAACTAGCGCCATCAACTATAATTTCACATAGAACTAGAGGTGCAGGTTTCGTTGAAGTTAAATTTCGCAAATGATTCCAGATGGATCTGTTATCGGAGTTTGATGTGATGGCTTCTTTGAAAAAGGAGCGTTTGTGTTTTACAATGAGTTATTTGACTTTGTTCCGCCACAAACGATAGTTTGTAAAGTCTTTATATTTATGGTAGTAGATTCGTTTGCGTTGTGCCTCTACGATTTCATTGGTGTACCATTCTGGTTGTTTTGATCGTTTAATTCTTTTGATGCGTATGGGGCGTGTTTATTTAGGATAGTAAGAAAACAGTGGTTCCAGATAGACAAGTCATAATCTGGGTCTATGTTAGATAAAGTTATTGTATGGTTGACTGTACTATTGTAATACTGTTATTTTGAATTGTATTTAAATGTATTTATTTACAGTATCAAATCATATCTATATTTATTAGCAACTGATTACCGCCTTAATAGATTATTTTTGTCTTGAAAGTTTCTGCTTTCGTTGTCTCTTCTCTTATGTCCAGAAGTAGGGGACCCGCAAACATGCAACTGCCATCTGCGTCTGGTCAAATGTAGACCCTGACCAGCGTTTACATTTTTGGTGTCAGAAGTGGGATCCTGCTATCTGTTAAAAGAAAACAATTAGTATCCTATTGTCTAGTCATTGAAAAGAGACATCGACTATTATCTTTGATTTTATAAAATGATGTGAAGTCGGATAGTTAGAGAGAAAACTGGATGACTCTGGTGTTTTTCGTCCAACTTATCGGTCATTAGTTGATGAGAATGAAATATAAATTGTCATAAATGGTGTCATTGAAAATAACTCATTGCGGCATAGTTTGCAGAGTTCAAATGAGAGCAGTGATGGATCAACGGTACAGGAGACTGCACGGCACGGATTTTAATGAATGAGTTGCTACATCAATTTCGATTTTTCTCCCAAAAAACATAAAATATTATATTCGAAATAAGAGGGCACATTTCTAACGATATCCCAAATGTTAAACATGATTGTCGGAGTCAAATTTCAGCAGTGACAGAAGAGCTGACTCAGTTGAAAAGAAAGGTTGCAAACGGCACACGGCAATCCTGTGGAATTAGACCTGTAATATTAAATGACACCGGTTATCAAGACGTTCAGAAAATGATAATACAAATGCAACTAATATCAACCAGAACCACATGATAACTTTCTACTGACGCCAACAGGCGATACATTGTAAACGTGCGACCTCAACTCTTTGACGGAAGCGAGGACCTTGAAGAATATCTTAAACTATTTGAAATCTCGTTGAAATGAATGGGTGGGGTTATTCTCTGTATTTAGCCACCAGCTTGCAAGGTAGTGCCAGAGCGCTTCTAAACGAATTGACGCCAGTGCAAAGGAGGAATTTTGAAACACTTACTCATGCATTAAAACACGTTATGGGCCCGCCGACCGTGCATAAATTTATCACCCCTCAGTACTGTAAAGTTGCAAGGCATGACCCTTGCACAACAGCAGATAATGTGGGAGGGCAACGTTTTAAAACGTCATTTCCCACGTATCAAGCCGATCCATCATCTTTACTTGCTGCAATGGTAGCCAAGGGTTCCTCTGGCTTTATTTCGGTTGAAGAGGTATGCACTTGCTTCAATGACCGAGACACTCGGCATTTTGTCCACATCCTAAATTATCTGAGAGCTGGGGCTACATTGGAAAGTGCAACACTCCAAACGGATATTAGGCATCTTAAGGAGGGAAGCCGTATTTTTCAGTATGGAGACTCTGGAAATAGTGCTAGCGAAGAGGTGTCTGAAACTGTCGGAGAAGTAGGATTATATTATTTTTAAATATACATATGCCACTTTGGCATTTTGTATATATATATATATATATATATATATATATATATATATATATATATATATATATATATATATATATATATATATAGAGAGAAAGAGAGAGAGAGAGAGAGAGAGAGAGAGAGAGAGAGAGAGAGAGAGAGAGAGAGAGAGATCTAAACTGTTATACACAAAGCATTAAATCGAGCAATTAGTTATATTAATTTGTGTTTTCGAATAAAATGGGAAGGGGGTGATTCATTACGTATATTATTTATACTTATCATAAAATATTGGTCTTACAGTACGTTTTATGAACTATCAGTAATTTGAGTTCAGAACATAGAGTCATTTTTATGTATATGTCTTTGCATTTGCAACTTTATTAACGAGAATAAAAAATTATCTAGTTTTGCTATTCGTCAAATAAATTATTTTCCTCTGTGCATTTTATTTTAATCACAGTTCAAGTGTAATTAACACTAAAAATAACGGGTTTGTTTTGTCCATTAGTGTTATCCTGAACGCAGATAGGAAAGGTAGAGGGTGGGAGTAAATATGCATCAAAATGTTATTTTTTAAAAATTCCAGACAGATGGAACAACGGGAAATTAAAATCAAATGTTGATTACCATTGTCTCTGACAAATCATGTTTAATCAAAGCCAGTATTGGCAATTTTGTTAAAATAAACTCGTATGATCATTTTCATTTTGCATTTTGTTCCAAAAAGTATGCACACTTATTTGTATTTATTCATTATATTTTATTTTTATTGGGGCGGGGAGAATCCCTCAAACACCAGGTATCCGATGTCACCAAGTAAAAAAATCAGTTGTGGAGGTGGGTGTGATATGGATTTGTAAATGCGTGTGATGAAAATTTAATTCAAACTTTAACTATATATAGACAGGGAAAGAGATATATGCACCTGAGTAGTAGAAGAATAGGAGGATTCTGACCCAAAGACCCTACTTTTCTCCAAACAAATACAAAGACGCATTTTTAAATCCGCCCTAATCACACCCATTAGGTTAGACAAGTGCTATGCACTTTTGAGATTATTTTATTTCTAAAGTTTATTCAAAATTTTACACAACTTCATCACCTATTGTTAGTGTTTCAGCTGTGGATATCAGAAATATTTCATCATCATGATGGTAAAGACAGAACTTTATTCTACCGCTTACCCAACGATGACATTCGAATAAATCTTTCATTTCTAGTTTATTAAGCGGATATTTTTTGTTAATGGAAAATACTTTTGACCGATCAAGATCAATGGTAAGTTTAGTATATTTTTGTTGACTGATTGGATCATGAAAGTTACTTAATCCTGCTGACAATTCCTGGCTTAATTTCTGAAGATAATTGAAATACTTGCTGTTGCCACATCTAACATGCGAACGTTTTAGCTTGTCACCGCCACTGAAACATATTCCTGAAGTTTCATTGTTAAGTTCAAATGTCAACTATTTACCATCTATCATTAGATATTTGATCTTGCTATTGCTGCTATTTGTCACTGTCATATTTTTGAAAATTATTTTTATATTTTAGATAAAATGTCATACTCTAGTCGGAAAAGATAATGTCAAATATAGATTTGTCGTTAGATTTATCATCAACGACTTCGTCAGATGAAAGATAATATCAAGTATAGATTTATCGTCAGAACGACAATACCCAAGTGCAAACGTATGTATTCCGTTTTCGCAATAACGTTTGTCATCAAAATTACTTAATCCACGTTTGATAATAACATCTGTTTCAAGTTTATGATGATTTGTTCGAATAGCCATTGCTCTTATAAAACTAACACCCCCATCAAGCGCATATTTATAATCATCAAACCCAATAAATATTTTAACAAAATCACGAGGCAAACCTTTTGCTTTTTTATTATTTTATTATTGACCAGCAACACCGCGTACATTTTACTACGCAATCCAATAAAATATTTCATAATGAGGGAATTCATTTCATACTTAAATTTACCAATAACCTTTTTATTTGTATCATCATGAAATTTACTATCGCGAGGATAATCGGAGAGATCAAACAGATGTCGGTTATTAAAGATATCCTGATAGATGTCCTCACATTCGATTTCATAAACAATCGAGTCAGTATCGGTAAACAATAATTTACTTAACGGCCATTGCTTCTTAACAAAATTATAATGAAAATCGTACATGAGCCATTTTGATAACTCTAACACAGAAGCTCCAACGTAAATCGGCTTATTCAGTTTCAGATTTGTTTTTCTTCGCTGTATCGCGACAAGGTTTCATTAAAAATTTTCATGCTGATAAAATCATCGTCTGACACAAGTTTGTTTCGGCGGTTGATGTCATTAACTAACTCGATGTTTACTCGCTTTCAAATATTTTCCATTGTCTTACCAAAAACAGAGTTGTTCATAAGCTTAAAGAAGTTTTTCTCGGAATCAGTTTTCGCTACAGCTCTTTTTGAGGTGGTGTTTGAATCAATATAACCTCTCACCCACAGTGACTGATTGAATTTTAGCACACGACGAACTTTCCTCAACACAAGACCAGCATCTACTGCTTGTTTAAGAACTTTGTAATGCAAAACATAATTTCGCTTATCAAGTAAATTTGGAACGAGCTTACTTACCATATAATTTTTTTCTGTGATGCCATTTCTTGTTGTTCCTGAGATCAACTTCAACAAAATACGAAACATCGTCAGGTATCTTTTTGTCTGTCTCCGCTAAAAATTGGTCAGGTGTAATCCAACGAAATCCTCCACAAGGCATTGGTTCTGACACTGCATAGCCAAAAAGGTTATTCTCTTCAAGATAAATAGTAAACTTTGATGGAAGCTCAGATTGTACTCTTTCATGTATTTGTTGTTTGCTTCCGAGAATTTTTTGTTATAACGCTAATGCCTCCTCTGATATCTTTTTAGATAAAGTTAAACATGTCAACATATGTTAGTAATTCTAACTCTACCTTGCTAAACTTTAACAGAGCATCCCACGATAACCCAGAAGCAGAGTAATATCAGCAAGGATCTAGTCCATAATTATTATAGCTCACTTTTCGAAAGCTTTCAAATACATCTGCAAGCAATAATACATCCGTTTTCAAATACAAATCATGATAATCGCCAAATGTCTTGCAATCAAATTCTTTCCAAATATCTTGCGCACACTTGTACTCCTCATCGGCTATATTTTCGTTTATTAGCTACGAAAAAAATTTATCCTTGTCGGGCAAAGAAGTTTCATCAGATTTGCTCCAATCGTCTAGATACTCGTATGGAAATACTCCTTTTTGTTAACAAGTTTGCTTTATTGCCAAAACAATCTTGTAGGTTATAAAACTCGCTACCAGAGCTTACAGCATTTTTTACAAGATCTTCTAACGATACTAATGTAAACTGTAGGCTGTCAATAAAACGCAACTTACCTAAAGTAACTGACATATACTTTTCAAAATTATTTAGGATACACTTGATTATGTTATCGAGTTTTAAATGAGACGTTATTTCAGGATCACCAAAAGCTTCTACGATAATATGACTGTCATATCTTCGAGAATTGTGAAGAACGACTGGAATAAAATCTGAAGCATGAAACTTTAGATTACACTTATCGTGAGCCGCTCCACGATATTGCCTGGTCAAATGACAATGATCACGTACTTTTTGTTATCAGGCGCAGGCGATGCATGCGTATCACACACCCGTTCACAAATATGACAAAATTCTGCTTGATCGTGATCAATTTCTTGCTGGACCGTTAATTTTACCATTGGAACGATTCTTCTCGAAAGATTTGAAATAGCATCAACTTCGCTAATTAACTGCTTGACAAGCCAAACAGCTGGATCAGGCACGGTGACTCCGTCACTGCGATATATTTTAATCGGTTTGGATATACTCGGATCAACACAACAAACTATCTTGTACGCGACTCAGCATGGAACATGGTTTTGAGTTTTACTTGTACTTGAATGGTTTGGATTATTTTCTACACCAAGTACAAGCTGAAGTAAGCACTCAAAATCAGTGTAGATAACGAAGGGAACTTTTAATTTATGTTTGTGGTTGACAAACCGAAGAATTTTTTCTTTACGCCTGGAATTGTTATTCGTTGTACTTCCGAACAATACTGTAGATGCTTTTGTAATTTTTCATTGTCAGAGCAACCGTGTAAACAACGATAACAGAAGTACTTTTTATTTTATTTTTTTATTTATTTTTTTTTTTTTTGCTGTACTGTCTACCAACAAGTCCGTTGAAGTTATGATCCATACGTAATGAGTTTTATAAAACAGCAGGTTTATTGTTGATTGTGAGGCTATTTCAGAAATACATCTCGGATAGACGTTTTCACGCTCTTCAAGACCAAATACGTTAACAGAAATATTATTTTGCTTTTCAAATTTTGGTATTTGATTTTCTGCAACGGGAAAGTCAATACCAGTAAAATTTAATTTTGTAACTTGACTAAAATACTTGTCAACACGATCAGCGTGTTTTTCTGCTGGAAATATCGCGGAAAGAATGACCCACCGGAAGTATTTATTATCAAAGTTTTTGACGATGATGCAGCACTTTTTGTTCTTTTTTTCTGCGGCAGGTCAATATATGAATTACCGCGTAATAAGTTATATTCCATCGTGTGATATAAAATTTCGGAAATCATCTCAAACTTGCAACCCGAACCTGATTTGGTGAATTCTTTTATCTTTTTCCAAATTTCCTGGTGTATTTTGTCAGCTAGAAATGAAAGATTAGTTCCAGGCAAAACACGCTTGGATTTTGCGTTAATAAAAGGATCTGCAATTTCTTCGTCAGCAACTTTGTTGCCGTCGTTAGCATCATCTCCAGAAACATATAATTTTGAGAATAAAACTTGGTACTGCACTAGGATTTTCAAACCTTTATGTTTTTTAAGTTCCAATTTTATAGTTGGTTCTAACAAGTGAAAAAGATTTATAGAGGTAAAATTTGCCAGAACGATTTATTTATCAAATCGATAGCTGTTATCAAATCCTGTAAAAGCGGTAGCTATTTTTGTTGGTTCTCCGATAAGGCTTTTTTTGCGATATCACGTAACTTCAGCATTGCTATACTATAATTAATCAAATGTCTAATTGAGTGTTCAAAATACGTACAATTAGAGATTAGAATTGCTTATTGTATAATGACAAGTGCAAACGAGCAAGAGTATTATTACGTACATCCCAACTACAACTTGTACGCGGGGAAATATGTTGAGATCGGTGATACACATCAAATATGAAAAACCGTTTGGTAAAGCGACACCAATTAGTTATAAGATTAGCGTAAAATCAGAATGAGAGACAACGCGAACAGAAATGTTCAGGAAAGATTTTATCTATTCGTTGTTTGCGGAGACATTTCAGAAGGACAGCGAGTGTATCATGTTAATGGTGCTGTTATCGATGATAATATTGCGAATTTATCATTGCAAGACGCGTTTCAGCCGCAATCGATTTTTGACCTTTACGAAGCCTCAGATAGTGGAATTATTCGAAACAGAAAAAAAAAAAAAAAGTATTGGGTGGATTACAAAACAATGGATATTTGCTTGTGGTTGTTCTTGGAAGTAAAACAGATTTTCTTGGTTATTATAGCCATAGATTTGTGTTTGAAGTATTTCGAAGACTGATTCGACCGGGGTTTATGATTAATCATATCAACAGCATCAAGACCGACAACCGATTGGAAAATCTCGAAGTTGTTGCCCAACAGGAAAATGTGAGGAAAGGACGAGGTGGTGTTGTTAATTTTAGATCTGCTAAACCTATCGTTGCAATAAACACTGAAACAAACGAAGAAAAGAAGTTTTATTCAATGTCAGCTGCGGCGAAATACTTTAAAATAAATACAATGCTATTAAAGTTTGTTGCAGATGGTATTATAAATTTGGCAACATCACAATCAACATTTGACAGAATCGTCTTCCGATACGATGATGACTAAACTTTTTGCAAGATTTTTGGAAGTTCTCCTTCACCAATACAGCTATGACACCAGAACATGATAGCTTCTCTATCATACGTTATATAACAAATATTTTTTCTTTGCAATTGTTCTTTTTCTGATTCGGTTAGTAGCACGTTGTCAGGTCCGTTGTTTACCGTTGTTTACCAAAAGAAGATTAACAGAAATATTTTTATCATCGCTGAAAAAACACCTCCGAACAGCTTCTTTAAGCTCAAGATGATTCATGATATTTGCTTTTTCATGATATCTTATTTTGTTCATTGTTATTTTATTAAAATTAGACAAAAGTCAATTATAATATGAATCTACTCGAAATACTCACGTATTTATACGACACACCATATGAAGATGTTACTGTCAAACCAAATACCAGTGACGTAGTCGACACCTTCGGTGTTGCCGACGAAGTTCTTGATATCAACGATGATGATGTAGGTGAAGAAATAAACGCCGTTGTTGATAAGAAAAATTATGGAAGACCGACAACTGGTAGATATAATGTCAAATATCAGGTTGCAAAAAAAGTTCTAAAATTCAATTTTACGGTTGGGGAGAATCAATTATTTTGGCAGTTGATAAAGCCTTTTTTAAACACTACAACAGCGGCTTTGACGCCGCGTAAAAAAAAAGTTATAAAATTTGATTTGGTTATTCAAAATTTTATTTGGTCGCCTTTCCGTGCTAACTATAATTTGTTTTGATACACCAGTTATCGATGTTCCTGTTTTATCTGCAACGGGTATACTAAACGCGTATTTACTAAAAACATAAATAACGTTAAACAAGTATTTCTTATTATCATTAAACTGAGCAAAATTGGACTTATCTACTAAATCTATTGCCCAGATATCATCAACAGCATTCGCGACAACCTTACGTCGCGGAAGCCTTTTTAGGTTATGTAGTTCGGCTACGAGTGATTGTATCGCAAGCTCCTGCTCTCCACCGAGTCCGAGTTTATATTTTGTTGGAATTAATTATTGCACTAGCTTCCTGTTAAATCGTTCTCGCAGATTTACCGGTTTTATATCATGAAGTTCGTTTAGCATTATCTTATCACAGCCAGGCTTATCTTGTTCGGCGTCTCTATAACAGATATCGTGGCGCATTGCTATCGCATCAACTTGATTATAAGGCTCTTGTCCAGGCAGTGGATTATCGCTTTCGTCTAGTTGTTTATATAGCGGATTATATGGCACAGTGTATTCGTGACCGGGCAATGTCCAACCGCATCTAGATTTTTTTAATTTTCCAGTACGTTTGTGGACATCTGTTCCAGAACCAGTTACTTCCCGGCGATTGCAGGATTGGCAATACGTAACAATTTTATCTTATTCGATACAAAGATCTTTATCGCAATCACAATTGCACTTTTTCATTGTTTCATTTTTTAATCATCGACAAAAATAAGTCCCTCTGTTGTCAATGGAATTATTCCAGATCCCGACGACGAAGTCGTTGACGGCGTCTCCTCTACTTGTTTGATTGGCATTGCCAGGAATATATTTTTCTTTTTACCACAGACAGCACAAATACTTTTTAATATCATTCTGTTGAGTTTTGTTTTTTCTGTTCGCTCGTCCGTGTTAGACGTTTTAGTTTTGCATTTGAGACAGTATGTTGTTGATGACTGCGTCTTTTTTATATTTGATTGTCACACAAAATTATCGCAACGACTTTGTCGTCGCGCCAGATTATCGTTGTTCTTACTCGGGTACCTATCAAATTGTAAAATAAACTTTAGAAAATCAGGATCTTTTGACCTTCTGCCGGACAAACATTATAAAATAATAACCACGAGCGGATGTTATGATTGGTTGTAGTTGATTAGATGAGTAATTTATTTTTTAAAAATTTTTGCAAATATATTTTCTTATAAGATCACTCGGAGGAAGTCCGAACGAATCAAAATGATTATCATTGTAAACAGCTACCCAGTGAGTACCAGATTCATCATTGAAGTTTTGTATATTTACAACGCACGAACCACCTGCTGCTACATTACCTAGTTCATCTTTAGAATATACTCCGTGAAATCCTTTCTCGACGAGAACGTCATCAGATTTTAGTTTTTCTAATGTATCAAAATTACTCAACGGCGAGTCCCTGGTAGAGTCCTTCCGCGTAAGATCCCTAACAGTTTTGGCAGTACACTGCCGGCTAGCCCCACTAGAAATGGAGCGAAAAGAATAATTCCTCCTTGTTTCATTTTTTTTTTGTTGACCTCGGCTTTGCCGACATTCTCTTTTTTGTGTTTGTCTTTTTTTTCGTTGACCATTTTTTGGTTGACATTTTATTTTTTATTGTCACATAAAACTATAGTGCACTGACGGAGTCAGCGACGATTTGTTTGATATCGTCTCGGGCAACCACTTTTTTAGTTGCTCCTGATACTGCTACTGATGCTGCTGCTAGTCCTAGTGTCCCTAGTACAGGTATTAGTTTTGGTATAATAGTTCTGGCTATAGTTGCAAATGCTTGTCCAAGAAAGCCGCCGTGTTTCGCCATCGCCATTATTTGTGCAACAGACAGTTTAAGAACAAACGGTTTACCTTCCATCGCTTTGCGATTGAGTTTATTAATTTGTCGTTGCGTTAACATTAGTTTGATTGCTTTTTTATTATCACTAGCGCGAGACGGTGTCTCTGGCGAGATCTTTAAAGAAACAGAACGGCGTTTAGCTATTGCTGTTGATAACTTTTCAATTTGACCTTGAGTCAGGTATATTTCTTTGGAAATATACGACGACGACTTCGTCGTTGTTGTGGTTGTCATTATACCTCTTTGTCACATAATATTCAAACCGTTTGCTAGACAATCACACCTGGATGGTCATTCTTCCTTTGATTGTGTCAATTGTCAAGAATCTACCACTGACAACTAACGCATATGCATTAATCGGATTAGCTGGAACCGCAACAAGCGTCCAAGTAACTTCAATATCAGCTGTAGATCCTACAGCTCGTTCGGAATGCTTTGATACGTCAAAATAAAAGATTGGGTAAAGCACACGAAACTCCTCGACAGATATTTGGTTTCCGCTATCCGCGTCTTGGTATTTTTGTATTGCTTCATCAAGTACATGTCAGATCGTGTAACGTTTCTTGTTTCATCATCGGCAAAGTTACATTCGATTGCAAGTTCGGAATACTGTTTCGAATTTTTCCTAGCAAAGATTCGTCTGACATCAGCGTTATCAAATCCGGTGTTGTTTTGCTCTTGGTCATTACGTCGTTGTTGTTGTTGAAGCACAACAAACAAGTGTCGCGGTAATTGTTCGCTGGGCGCGGTTGTAACACGCCATGTGTAATCGGTTGTGTTAGGAATTGCAGTTTGAAATACCTTGTTTTGCTGGAAATGTATCTTTTTTGTGGACGCGGCAAGCATTGATTCAAGTTCTATCGACTTGTTGACCGAAGGAACAACTCGTGGCACCCATAGCGCGAGTCTGGAAATTGAAAACTGTCCTTCATCTGCTCCAGCGGCATGTATTATACAATCGTTTTGTTCTGCTCGATCAAGAATAAGTGTATGTTTTAGTCCACGAAAAACTTTGTTGTAATTGCGGCAAAACCCAAATATTGTACTTAACGGAAGCATCATTGTTATTTGGCGAGATTCTGCGGCAAACACTTTTCGTTTGGCATATCCTTCGTTATAGTGTTGTTGTGGTATGTTTGTAGCGGCTAATCTTATTGAGTCTCCAATATCATCAGCTGTATTACCAGCGGGATTGGCAATGATATTATTGTTATTTGTGTTAGTAGCACCAGCACAAGTACGAAATTCGCTTGATATAGCAGTTCCAAGTGCAGTATCCTTAAACCACGTCATGTTTGTGGCCACCGATTTCGAATAATCATCGCTGCATTGAGATATCTTCCACGGTTTGATTGGTCAGCTGGTATCGTGCGCTTCTAAACAAGCTCCAACCGTTATTGACAAGTGCATTTCTGTACCAGCTGCAATATCACCGCCAATTGCTGTTAATATTTGACCACGTACTTCTAACACCGCTTTATGCGGCAATAGATACACATCTTCGTCTCGTACATTAAAATTCTGACGCCGACCTTATTTGGTTCCTTTGAGTTTTCGTCAAGATACTCAATGTATTCAAATTCTGTCGTCGTTATCATATTCTTCAGTGAGATCAAGATAATTTTTGGCTGACATTATTTTATTTTATAATCGCCACACAAAATTGTGTGGCACAAAATTGCAACGACGATGTCGCCGTTGGGTTGGACTAGAAAGCAGCAGGCGTTATTTGTCTTGTTTTCTTTACAAGTTTGCGTGTTACCTCTTCACTGCGCGGTAATAACAATTTCTTTGTTGTACCTATCATTGCTTGCTTTGTACCTTTTGTTGGTGCTATAGTTAGAATTACTTGTGATATCTTCGATACTGAAGGCATTGCGGAAGGTGTTGCGGTGCCTTTAATTTTATCAGCGATATTTCGTCCGACTTCGGTGCCAGCAGCGCTAGCTGCCCCTGTCTGAAAAGCTTTTGATGCGTCAATTGCAATTGGTGCTACTTGATGCGCGATTCCTGGTATATTCTCGACTAACTTTGTAAATATATTTCCAAAATATCCAACAACAATTTTTCTTCGGTAAATTTTTTTTTGCTTCATCTTGTTATTCAATATTGCCTTTATAAAATTAATTTTGTTCACGTGATCGAGCGCAGGTGTAAGTAATAAGTTACAATTTCGTTGTTAACATCTAATTGTCGCCCAGACTGATCTGTCAGTTGCATCGTTAGGCTTGTTATCTGATTTTCAAGATTAATCGGATAATATACTATTTGTCGAGGAGTACTTTGCATTAACGATCCTGGTGGAACATCTGGAGAAAAACTATAGATCGTTTGTCCTTGGCTTCCCTTGGCTGAGTAAGATCCTGTTGCAATAGAGTAATTGATTAAAATTGTGTTTACTTGTGTTATGTTAACTGGGACGTCTCCATCGTAGGATACAGTCTGTTCTACAACTGACCAGTATTGTTGATTTTTAAAGCCTAATAACGATGCAATATTGCTTGCTGGTGAAAAACCGATTATCAAATTGTTTTTTAACGTGATTCTAGCTCGTAGCGTATTAGTTCGGAGTCAACTCAAAATTGTCTGCAACGCCTCCATTCTTTGTTATTATTCCTTTAATCGTTTTATTTAGATATGTTACGTTATATGCACCTTGTGGTATTTTAAACGATGCCCACGCGCCTGGATTAAACGTGAAGTTGTCGATGATGCTTGTTTTTACGCTAGCCATTGAATGCCACGCCGTAGCAGAAACTAACCCAATTTCGTATTGTCGATCGGGGTCAAGTTGTATTGACGGATTGCAGTTAACATAAACGTTTGTACTGTTACTACCACTAACGCTGGAAGAATCAAGTAATAATGTTATTGATATCATCTTTATTTTGTAATGCAGCATAAAATTTATGCCGACAAAATCATCAACCAACCAAGTCGCTGTGTAAAATTTCGTATTCACCTGTTGCTAGTACCTGTTCGATCGAAGAAGATTGAGTATGTCTATAATTTCGTTGTCGATTTCAGTGCTTACGTTATCAGCTTCTTTTGATGATATCAGTAACATCAATCGGTCATCCATTTTGGTAGTTGATGTAAAACCTCGAACGGCGGTGCCGTCAACACTTTCCAAGTCTTTCATCCACTGTAGTTTTATCACGTTCTCTTTCATATTTTTTAAGAACAACATAAAAACTTTGTTTATTATCTTTTGCCCTGTTTCAGTATTGTTCTGCTGTTTAAAGCACAGCTGATGCAATTACTCCATTACGCATTCTATTAAAATTTTTCAAGAGATACGGATCTTCATCATCATATCCTAAAATTTGATATGCGTCATTTGCTCGTCTGATAACACGCTTTAATTTACCAAGAAACTTTTTATAATTATCTGACCATTTTCTTATGTTTTTAATGTTATCAAACTCCACACTATTAACATGAAACTCAATAAAATCCTGGTAAACGGTATTAGTAACATCGTCTTTTGCTATACTCGTTATTCGTTTTTGTTGTTTTCTTGTAAGTTTTTAAGCTCGTCTTCAGATAATGTTGATATATCTTGCTCTTTGCCAAGTACTCCTTCGGTAACTGGCTTAAAATGTTTGGCAGTTTCTTCTGCTGCAGCAAGTTGTCCTTGACGTTCTTCCTGCACTTTCTTCTTAAACGTTGCTAGAGTTGCAGCAAATTTCTTTAGTAATTCAATTTTTTTTCTTTGTTGATATTGATCCATTGTTATTTTAATACGCTACACAATTTTTATTGTATAATATTCTCCTATACAACAACGAAACATCTTCGCTGGATCACGTGCAAGTTTATCAATAAGAAAACCTTATATTTGTCTTTGGTAGCTCTGTGATATAGCTCAATAAATTTATCTTTGGTTACATCACCGCATTGCTCGTTTGCAATGTTTCGCTCATCAACATTATCTAGTCCAGGAAACAGTAAGAAACACCATGTATTTCGCCGAATAAATCTGTCAACGTTATAAAACCCCTGCGCAAGATAAACCGCACTACACTTTTTGTTACGCGACAATGAAAAATAAGACCGTATTTTGTTCATCTCATCGTTGTTTAGCGGAATATCATCAAATACAATTATTTTATACTCGGACGAATCAAGTTCGTTTACCGGGATCAAATCTTCCGGTTGCTTGATTAAAAATATATCTTTCCCCTGCACCAAGCTCATCGCAAAGTTTATTGTTGTAATCGCTTAATAGCTTGTATTTATCCTGTTGTGGATTTATTGTGTAGATGTACACCCGATCGTAGATAAAGTTGTTGTTGAACAAAAGATTTAGTAAAAGATTTGCTCTGCCAGATCCTGCACGACCAGTAATAAGATAATGACAATCTGGTAGCTCGTTGTTATGTTGGTGTTTGACTAATCGTTCGGTATCAAAATTTAATATCGGTGACAACTTCGTTGTTGGCCTCGTCGATGACTGCGTCATTGTTATATAATTTTATGTTATATATTTTATATCAATGAGTTATTGCACAAAATTTGGAACAACACTCACATTATCCATTTCCGCTGACAAGCCAACAATAACTGATACATCTGCGTTCGTCAAGAAAACCGGTGATACAATGACAGGTAATTTATTGATGTCAAATCAACGAGTACTTGGTTTAGAAGTAGATTATCCACCACCAAAGGTTGATCTTACCCAAGCGGTAAGTTACTCAGAACTAAAAACGATCGACTATAACAAACTATCATTGACAGGAGGAACGTTAAACGGTAACTTGGATATGCCAGGAAAAAAAAAATTATAGATTGGAGACCGCGTATCCACCAGCAAACTTAAATCAAACCCAAGCGGCAACTTATTTGCAGTTGAAATACGTAGAGGACAACAAGCTTAATAAACCGGTGGAAATTAGTAAAAAAAAATTATTGGGTTGGGAAACTGTTGATAATACACAAGCGGTGAGTTATGCTCAACTAAAATCTGTTGACGATAACAAGCTTAATAAGGCCGGCGACACAATGACGGGTAATTTAATAATGAGCAACAACACACAAAAAAACTGGATTACCGATAACCTCGCCTCCAGCTAATGATACTGACGCTGTTAGTTATGCTCAGTTAAAAGAAGCACTCACTCTGTATTTAAAACTATTTGGTGGATCAATGTCAGGCAGCATAAATATGAGAACCAACAAAATAACAACAACATATTTTCCAGTTAACTCATCTGATTTAACAAATAAAGCGTATGTTGATAGTTTATCTAGTGGTGTAAAACAAATAAAAAACAATGTTGGGTATATTCCAACACTTTTTAAGGCATCTGATAACCGAGTTGGGTTTGAGGTTAGCGTATCAACACATTATCCTGAAAATTATCTTCATCACGCTTTTGCTGCTGCTGATGGACAAGGATGAACAACCAGTGGAGAAACCGAAGACTTTTGGATTAAAATCAAATTTCCCGTTGCAGTTGCTATTTGGCAATTTCATTTGCGCCGCCGATTAAACTCTAGTCATGGGCAAATTTATAATTGGCGATTGGAAGGATCAAGCGATGATATTAACTGGACAACGTTGTATAGTATAGCAAACACGTATATTTCAACAACACAATACTTTATAATTCCAACTGCGAATACTGTTAACAAGTACTTGTATTTTCTAGTTTATGTTGTTGCTGCAAAAGGTCCGTTTCCAGGATTGACAGCATTTCAAATATACACACTCGACGATCCGGCATGATCATAACGATTACATCATCGCGAACAAATTTAATCTAAAATAGAATAATGTCTGAACCAGCAATTATAACCGTTGCAAGAGAATTTTACAATAATATTTTTAACCTCAACAAAGATGTTTCTACAATTATTAGACAACATTTTGTCCTCAAAAATTTTACGTTGGATCAAATAAGCTTGGTACTCGGGTTTATCGATGAAACAGAAAGAGAATATGGTGATTTGGTAAATAAAACAGATTTATATGAACGTGAAGTAGAAAACGTGTTTGATTCCTACAGTTGGTTAAAGAAAAATATGGTATTAACTGATGAGCGATATAAAGATACTTCGTCGGATGTTTATGACAAGTATAGAGATTTTATAGCTGATCCTAACAATGATAAGTTCCGTGAGTTTCTTGATTTAAATGTTGGTACTAGAACTTTTGTCATTTTGTAAAAATTGTAAACAAATATTGTATAATGAAAAAACAGATCATCAATTTCAATCATGTTTCAGAGGAAATTCCGAAATAGGATGTGGACGCACTAATGCAATATTACAGGTTTTATCATAAAAACCTTTGGTGTGTAAAACAATGTTACAAATACTATAGCAAAATACTTCGGGTAATATCATATTTACCACTGTTAATGACTGGCTCTGGTATAATCTCAAGTGGAGCATCATTAAACCCGTTTTTGTTAATAATATCCGGTATTGGTGTTTCTCTTGCAACAGCGTGTACAAAAAGTGAGCCTCGATTTGAGACCATAAAAAAATGCCTGTAAAACAGCAAGTATCACTTATAAAAAATTACTTGATCAGATACGATCTTATCTGGGCGGCGTAAAATACGATATGGATGATTTAATACGCGAGTTTCATATTATTGACAATATGTTAACAGATATTCTTCCAGTGAGAGTTAGCAGGTATGACAAAAATTATCCAAAAAAGTATGGTGATAATAGGGTATGACATTTTGTCTAAACTGTACAAATAAAATAATCTCAAAAGTGCAAAGCACTTGTCTAACCTGATGGGTGTGGTTAGGGAGGGTTTAAAAATGCGTCTTTGTATTTGTTTGGAGAAAAATAGGGTCTCTGGGTCAGAGAAAAATAGGGTCTCTGGCTCAGAAACCTCCTTTTTCTTCTACTACTATTTGTGGATTGAATTGCAAAGCCGGCAATTCCGGCAGGGACAGATCTGTATGTTTGTTTCAGATTCTAGTGAATTTCACAGATAGGCTAATGCGGTGTCGCTAATAAACGGTGACATCGCCAAAGGTTATACAGTTTACGGATGGTATTTTCATAATAAACGACAAATTTGTCGATTGACAGCTTTCAGTCTCCTGCTGTTTAATGTAAATTTGTACATTTTCGCCGTTGAAAGTCACTGCAGATGTTTAGCATAACATACTTTTGCGGTTTAACTGACTATGTAAGCGAACCAGATTTTCAACCAAACAAAATCCAAACATGAACAATTAATTACTAAAAAAGGTACAATCTCTGTAGTTTGGAAAAAATTAAAAGGAAAGATGTTGAGAATTATTAAAGACAACAGTATGTGACTGCGAAAATAAACTTAAATATAAACAAGATCTGAGAATAAATATTTTAATGCACACACTAAATACAAGACAAAGTATTACATAATGGCAGGTTTTAATATAGTCGAATTAATAAGGGTAATATTGTATATCCAAGCGCTTCTTTCATTGACGTTTTCTCTGTGATAGCCGAGTTGCTACTTTCCGTCTTTGATCTCTACCTTTTCTGACAGACCACTTGAACAATATTTAGGCGATCACAGTTACTCTCTTGATAGATATCATATCGAAACTCATTACTTATTTCATTTTCTTCATTTCTGGATTAAAATTACCTGGTTAGAAGATGTTCTGTTACTGGATATCAATTTTAATTTGTCTCTGTTAAGTGTGTGTGTGTGTGTGTGTGTGTGTGTGTGTGTGTGTGTGTGTGTGTGTGTGTGTGTGTGTGTGTTACATAACCGTGCTAACAGATACCGGTAGTTGGGATGGACAGGAACTAATCAAGATAACCTTAATGCATGCGCAGTAGGGGCAGACAAAAATGGCAGCTCGGTTAGCTCATATTTTACTATGTGGGTATGTAGCATTGTAATCCCTACTTTCTTAACGTGGGAACAATTTCCATTCGTAATTCAGTAGTATGACGTTTCAAATTTACATAGACTCTTTTAAAGTACAACAGTTTTTTTCTGTGACTACTACCAATTGTTGTTTTGTCATCATTGTTATTTTCTAAATGGAGCAATGAACGCCACGGAATACTGATGATGGACAACCATAACGAGGTTTTGAGCTTATTGTTCGTTGAATAATAGATACAAATAATAATAAGAGATATTCAATACTATGTAGACTGATGTAATTTGTCCGTGCTAAAGTTACAGTAGTTGGGCCAACAAAAATCCCTTCTTCTGTTGAACTGCTCAAAGGATTGAGAAGTATATAGAAATGTTTACATCTCGATATTCGCAGTATGCTAGTCCCCGATGCTGGTATCCTAGTCCCCGGTACTAGTATGCTAGTGCCCGATGCTGGTTTACTACTCCCCGGAGCTGGTGTGCTAATCCCTATGCTTGTTTGCTAGTCCCAGATGCTAGTATACTAGTCCCCGGTGCTAGTATGCTAGTCCCAGATGCTAGTCCCCTATGCTGGTGTGCTAGTCCCCGATGTTAGTATATCCGTTGTTAATGTAAGGAGTGGGCATAAAGTTTTCGTCTTCATTGGTTATACCGTGTTGAAATCCCTGTGCGTCCTTATGGACGTTGATATCTTCGTTGATTTGTCCCGTGCGTTACAAAAAATGTGTTCCCATGCAACAGAATTTATGAAAGACTTATCAGAAATTATGGCGTCTTTATAATGGGCTTTGTCCAGCATTACACACGATTGATGGTACGTTGATAGCCGTCACTGAGTATTAGCAACGTAAATCAAAGGAATGTGTGTACTGTCATTCTGAGATCATAGGAATAGTGGCATACTGTGGTGAAATTTTTAGAAGAGCAATAGTAACAAGATTTTATTGTTGTTGCCAAGGCAGACATGGTTGATGTCAGTTTGGTTCCATGTTTATATATGGCCAGCTGCATGATCATAAGAAGCCTCACAGCGAAAACTCCATGCCAATATGACCACATGTTCGGGAGGACTAACAGGAGCATGAATTCCAAGATGATCACCATGGCGGCGATGATGAGGGTTAGAACGGTACCATCTTCATATAGAACAAACTAAATGTTATTGTAAGTCTTTAGCAGAAGGCACCATGTCGAAGCAACTATCTGTACATGAAGAGTAGCAAAAGTTAAGATTATTGTCCTGTATCAGTTACAGATCATATGAAGTTTTCTGGAGAAAAACTCATATCATAAGATCATCCGTTCAAGAGGAACATGGAAAACGAGTCTTTTGCCTGGTAGCTACCATAGCGACGATATGAAATATCATATCATTAGGGACCAGTTAGATCTAACAAGAAGCCATTTAAATAATAACGTGACATGTTAACATGACCTTTTTGTTCAAAAGAACTATGAAAAACAATACATTCAAGATAGAAACAATGGCAGCTAAGTTGAAAATTACACTGTCAACATTTTAAATTTAGACGGTGTATTGACAACCATATTTTCAAGATCGCCACCAGGGCAGTCATGCTGGACGTCCGAGAAGCACCATTTTCTTTTGGATCCTCTAGACGTCTGGATAAAACGTATACCAAGTTTCGTACACGATTTTTTTCAAGGCTGTTTAGGTGTGTGCGATCGCTACAAGAAGGCCAGGGTCTTGCAGGTAAAACCACAATTGGTGCATTAATATAAAACGTGTGTACTTAGCCCAAAGAGCAAGAAGGAAGATTGGACATGTTGCAGAACGAACTGTCTTAGTTTCAGAATGATGCATTCAATATGTGAAAAAATTTCATTAATAGGTTTAGGAAATAAGGAAATGAAATAAAACAAATTTAACCCGAATCATAATGCAGCTTTCCAAAGACAATGGTCTTGACCCGAACATAAAATAGACGAAAGATTTCATTGCAGAGTGAATTGTCTTAGTTTCATAATGATGCATCAAGAATGAACAATCTCCATCAGTTAGTTTAGGAAATATAAGCACATGAAAGCCTTTAACCAGAAATGTATGTGAATTTGACCATGAACCCAAGGTCAAAGTGACAAGCATGCATGTCCCACAATGAATTGTCTTAGCTTGATAATGTTTAATCCAAATATTAACAAACTTCATTGATGGATATATCAGACATTAAAGAAGAAAAAGTTCTAACGCAGTTTCTCCATGAATGTGACCTTGGTTCCAAGGTCACAGGGACAAGCGTACATGTTTACTGAATGAATTGTCATTTTCTCAAAATGACTCATCCATCTAGGAAATATAAGTAAATGAACAAACTTTAAACAAAATATTCATGCAAATAGTCCATGACTGTGGCAGAATGAATTGTTTTAGGTTCAGAACGATTCGTGCTAAGTATGCTGCGAATCAATCAAAGGATTTAGGAAACATATGCAAATCAAAAACTGTAATAACTAAAACCTTAATAACCTGTTGACGACGACGACTATGTTAACGCCGTTAGCAAAGCGATTGCTTAGTCTATTTTCCGTATGAATATACTCTGACAAAATATGACTTGAGCAGGATATTGCATATCTGTACTAAATGCATCGTTGCAAGCCACTAAAAATTCCGCTAAACTCCTTCATCATCCGTGGCAGCCTGTGCAGAAGTTTCCTCGTTTTTCATGAATATACATAAACCTGCTTAACTAACCAATGCGAGCGTGAGTAAAATTTTCTCGCCATTGTGACCCAACACGAGCTTTCATATTGTTTGAATGAGCCAATCAAAGTTTCTCTTCAAGCACAGTCACGTATCGATCGAGAAAACGTGTGAATACATTGAGAAACTGTTACATTGTGTTGTTAATAACATATTTTTGTTCATGCATACTGACAATAAACGAGGAAATGTCAGCACAGATAGCCACTGGTGATAATGTACCATATTCTTTAGTCATATCTTTGCTCTGAATCAGTGGGGAACTATGAAGAATTGCATCATCAAAAAAAGGCATTTATCTCATATTTCAAACCTCTTTGTATATCATTAGTTTTTAGGTATCGCCAGTGCGAAAGTAAATGATGAATAAACCATCAAAAACAGTAAGGACTGGCACTCAAATTATGTTAGAAATGATATATGCAGAACTATCCAAACATAGTAGACACGCCTTTTGTTCACGAAATAACGCAACCTGAGCATGTACTCAGGCTGAAATTTGTTTATTTCTCTGATCTCTATCTCAAATCAAATAATTTATTTTTTGTCATCGTAAATCATTAAAACCGACCAGCAGTCTTCAAAACTGAGGGAAAGGCTACAACGTCTGGAGAATTTTGTGTTTGTCATTACTTTCTTTATGACGGTTCCAAACGCACACATTTGAGGAGCAGTTGAACTGTGGAAGCCAAGGTAGGCAGTACGTACAAAGCTTGAAAAAACTTATCGTAAAGAAGGCCAGGTAAGAAGCAAAAACTTGGGCCCAGTATGTAAGAACATTTATTGTTGGAGACATTCTTCATGCAGTATCTTGTGTCCTAAATACGAAATTATGTAATTTAATGATGGAACATGAATTATGTTTTATATAATGCCTGGTTTAATTTAGTGATGGAACATGAATTATGTTTCATGTTCTGCCTGATGTAATTAACGATGGAACGTATATTGTTTTATAGATTGCCTTCATCGACTAGACATGAATGTTAGTCATGCAACCGATGAAACCCATGCTTACTCTAAAACCAATGAAACCCATGCTTACTCCAAGACCAATGAAATCCATGCTTACTTCAAGACCAATGAAACCCATGCTTACCCCAAGACCAATGAAACCCATGCTTACTTCAAGACCAATGAAACCCATGGTTACTCATTTATATAGCATAGCACAATGAGGTTAATTAATTTGCTTTCAAATGGTAACCGTTTCATATGAAAAAATTGTTTTAGCTGATTATGAAAATTTAATGGAAACTTAGAGCAGGATAGCAGAGTTAAAATATTTTAAAATTACGCATGTTTCACATGATATTGTCCAAACATCGACCATCACTGAACCACACAGCATATGAAGAAAATTGGGCATGGTTATGTGTTGTATGACATGTTGTTAGAATTGGCCGGCTTGAAATCTTTCTGCAGTGTGTCAAACAAAATTATAAGTTAAAAACAAGAATTAAGCAGAATACATCGTCTCACCTCATGACCGTGTCATAGTCCAAAAGCAATGCATAGTCGTCTGAGTAACAAGAGTAGATTACAGTAAGAGAAGCAGTAGGTCACTATGATGACGAATATTACCCATCGAAATGCACCTTTATTTTTCACGGATGAAAAGTCTCTTTGTTGAACTAACTTTTATATTTCCTGATACTACTGCTTATCGTTTTAAGAAGGAACTCTTTTCAAGATTTGTTTTAATTCTTGCTACAAAAAATAATAATTAAACATACTACATAAAACTGCAAGTCACTCACGTCTAAGAGTAGCTTGAAATATCGATGACGATTTCCATGAACCCAGTTAATTCTCAGAAACTTCACAAAAGTGATTTTTAATGGAATAAAACTTTGAAAACGGTTTTATTTTGACACATGAAAGACATGCTCAATATGTATACCTCTGATCTTGATATTTATCTTCATGATGTTGACTGTCTAGTTCTGAAATTTCGACACTATAATCTACTTTTCACACGGTTCCAGTGTTTGTGGATTTGATGCAAGCTACAAAACAACAAATTAAAAGACACAAAAAACTGTAATTTTTATGTGGAAATAACTGATTGTCTTTCCAAAAGGAAGAAACTTGGGCCAATGAAAATGATTGCAAAACAAACCAATATAAAACCAATGCAAATAAACGAGTTAAGATGACCTTGCATGATTTACGTTTTATAGAAAGCCAACCAGATGCTTTGTTTCTTCTGATAATGAAACAGGGTGGGGTGCTTATTTGTATGGTTTATTTTACAAAATATTAGACAAAGGGCTTATTTTCGGATATGACAGTACCTTTCGGCCTTGTGGCATATGGCTTTTCTACATAATTATTTGACAAAAGGACTAGCGTGATCATACTGTAGAAAAGAAGCGGTCACTGATTCAGCAACTAATTTTTCTGGAGAATATTTTAACTTCGAACATAGCATTACTATTAGAAATCATGCCATATTTTTTCATTGCATTATATCTTGATTTCTGGGACTGGCACTTAATTCAACGTGATTTGTTTTACCAGCCTCATAACTGACTAAGAAATAATCCTTGCTCATGGCCATGCACGACATATCGGCATAGTTGAATGCTTGGTTTTTAATTATTTAATCTACTCGCTAGTAAGAAAAGTAAGTCACTTGCATATAATGTTTGGAGGCGCGCTTTTAACAAATCTTAGATGGCGGTCTGGTCACCTTCTTTAAGAGCGAGAAAACACAAAAGGATACATTGACCTTGAGACTGTTGTCAAGGTCATTAAAAGCCCCTGGGTGGTTCTCAAACTTTACATTCCGGCTAAATGAACGATAAATTAGGCGTGAAACATGTGCACAATTCAAATCTCTTCTATTATAATTAATGCCGTTCAAACAAAGATGCAGACATAATTGTCTCTTTCACCTAGGATATTTCATAACATATAGATCTACAAATTATAGCTCTGCTTTAATTTTCAGATCTAAACGTTCATAGAAAATGGCAAGACAGTTTTGTGTTATTTCCGTCCAGGAGCTTTCCTACGTTTTATTACACTGTGTGTGAACATTATTTCAGTCATCAGTCTGAGATTTAAGCCTCAAAGGTACAAATCCCATTTTCATCGTAAACTTACGTAAAACTACGACATCATACCAACTAACACAATCCCTTAAAAATACACTTTCTCGAAAGAAAGAAATAAACAAGATTAGAATAATATCACTGGACAATGGCGGAGCTTACTTTCAATGTGAGAAAATTCGTATCTTATGTATGACGATTTCCTCCTGTAATTGCCTATATTATCAGGGAAAGGAGGCAATTAGCACATTCTAAATTCTTTCCACATTTCACAGAGACGAAATATATCTAAACTTATTCTCCTTAAAACATGTACACACATGTATTTCCGTTCAACAAAAGGCTGAGAATTCACTCTTAAGCTGATTGAATAATTAAATTATCACTGATATCCGAAATCGGTGGAAATAACAATGGAACGCATGAAATACCCTTAATGGAACTTATTACATCAATGCGATTTAATCTTAGTTGGTTTAGTTGGTTTTATTTTCTCTTTTAAAAAATACTTCTCTTTCCTCAATTACGCGTTAGGAAAAATTGTACGGTCTAGAAAGTGTCCCGACATGTCAAGACCTGCATTGGAAAAATATAACTGAAATAAAACTGAAAGTTGTAGATACAATAGCCAAATTCTGGATCCTAATATACATGACCAAAGCAAACCTTCAAGAGGTTACTCTGCACAAACCTGTATGTATTATAACAGCCAGTGATGCCACGTGGCATATTAAATATATTTCTGATAAAACCTGCGAGAAATTTAATTGTTTAAAAGTTTTTTATTCAAACTGGATCTATTGTCTTTGGAAATAATGTACAAATCTTATATTGTACCAATTTTTGATTACGCTGATAATACCATAAAAAAAAACAAGAAAAGATTCAATGCTTAGGCGACGAGAATAATAACAGATACAACCAAAAGAGCAATCTCTGCACATTTGCACCGTGAAACGAATTTGGAAATCCTAAACTCTCGCCGTTACAAGCATACTGTAAATTAATTCAGTTATTTAAAATGTATCACGGATTATCTCCTGGACCGACTCCTTTTTTACAGAACATGAAATCAGCTCCACTCTATCAATTCGACCTCCAATGTATACAACAACATTGTTCCATAATTCGTTTTTACCGTCTACGAATCGAATATGAAACTTGTTACATGTACGAGTAAGAAACAATCCTTCATTGCATAATTTCAAAGCCTACTTGAATCGAGAGAGAAGAAATCACTGTTATTATTATGCTGGTGAAAGAATTTCACAAGTTATACATGCTAGGCTAAGAACAAAGTGTAGTAGTTTAAATTAGTATTTATATACAAATCATGTATCTAACTATAAGTATTACTCCTGGAGTAAAATATAGAATCCAAAACACTTTCTTTAGATTGTCCAAAATACTCCGATCTTAAAGATTATATCTTATACACACTATGTTTTCCTTGACACTCGAAACTTCATTACCTGGCAATTCTGTTCTCTATTGAAAATAACATGCAGATATTTTTGTCTGGGCAAAATTTTAGTCCTTATTCTTTGTTTTGTTTTGCATAAGTGTACATTATTCCTCTATAGCCACTTGCACCAGCATGCTGATTTATGATATTATATTTTTTTTTACTGAAGGGATTACAGTGCTGTAATCAGTTCATGCTTTCTACTGAATTGCCAAAATTACATGTTTATAACTGAATTTTATAAAGTTTCTCAAAAAAAAATAAATCTGGTTTAAACTAAGTAGTTCGTATTTTCTTTGGTACAAGTTGTACAATATTCTACGTTGACATAACAGAACAGAAAACAACTTGAATCATCTAATATTTCTCAGGCCACTTGCAGGTGGCATATGTGAGAGCACAAACAACATTTAAGGTGGTATCGCGTATTCGTGTTAGGGAGGTCAGTGTTCACTAATGTGAATATTAATCATTCGATCACAGAGAGAGAGAGAGAGAGAGAGAGAGAGAGAGATTACTTGGTTTTGTTTTATTGTCTGGAGAGTACGTAATTTATCAGATAAGAAGTAAACAAAATATTCATAGGCACATTCAAGGTGCAAAAACACGGTGAACAGGTGCGGTTAGGACAGGTGCGTTCAGGATACATTATTGTCTGGGGTTGATAATTTAAATGTGATTTTATAATAATATTCAAAATAGACTGACCACTGACTTGTCTTGTTCTGATTTACTTTGATTTAGTGATAGCACTGTTGATGTGTTTTTGCAATGGACAATGTATATTTGCGTTTGATATATTTATTAATCATCTAGAAAAATCAATACTTATTAGTGTTTGATAAGAATAATAACCTTATTCGTCTCTTGTAATTATCCATCAACTAGTGGGGTTTTTTTGGGGAGGGGGGTTTGCCAATATAAACAATTATATTTCATGTCGTTCTTATGTCTATATCCTTTTAATGATGGCAGCCATATAAACAAATCCAAGGTCTGACACCAGCATCTAAACGCCCAGTTTTAAATCCTATGCCGGACATCATGCATAAAACACTCAGTCTAAAATTCTTAGGCCTGGCACCATGCATCAAGAGTCTTAAATCCTAGACTTGATACTATGCATCAAGAGTTGTAAGTCCTAGACATGACACCATGCATCAAGAGTTGTAAGTCCTAGACCTGACACCATGCATCAAGAGTTGTAAGTCCTAGACCTGACACTATGCATTACGAGCCACAGCCTCGGCATACTGATCTTAATATTCCGAGTTTGGAATCTAAAACTGGCCTGATTAAAGCCAATACTTCTCAGTTTGATGTAATAAACTTAATAGAAACTCTGAACCTTCCAGCAAGGATAGGAGAACTCTTAGAGGTAGGGTAGTAATCTATATCAAAAGTTACATTCCGGCAATTCAACGGTCTGATCTTGATTTACCAGGTGTAGATTGTACATGGATAGAACTAAGTTTAAATAGGTTACAAATGCTGATGGCAGTTGAGGTACGGACTTTATAGTTCATGGTATAGGCAATCACCTTTCCTTGATCGTAATGATCGTACAGAGAGAACACAGAACACTAAATCAGACTACTTAGTCCTTGCGGGAGATTTAATGATAATGGTATTATTACTAAAAATAAAGTACTGCAGCTGTGCCAATCACAGTGTAGACTAACTTATACAAAAGGAAAAAATTGTACCGAGTGTTTTGAGACTTTGATTCGTATAATGCTGGTGTACGACCCTAAATTCTCTTTTAGTGCTGGCGTCCTGGATTCATTTCTAACTTTAAGTAATATATACAATAAAGGGGCTTATAGACCTTTTAAATTCACTTCTACAGTCTGTCTGATGAGAAGAAGTGCATGACGAAAACGACATTAATGAAAACGTTGAGAAATTTACAAATTTGGCTTGGAACCCACAGAACCGTTACTATTTATGCTAAATATCCACCTTGTATGCACAATGAATTTAGACAACTTACTAGACAAATAAAGTGACTAGAGATTCGAGTGGGAGTTTTAGAAAACATTTTAAAAATATAAATAGGATTGTGAGTGAAATCTGTGAATGAACATGCTTTCAAAAACAATGGCTGATTTACAAACTTAAAATTGCTGAGGTAACCCTAGGGAACAATGAAGACTTAATAAAGACATCAAGGGGAATTCTAAGAGGAAATCTTGTCAATCACTGCTTGTAAATGGGTCTAGGTTTTGTATTGAAGGAGAGATAGCAAAATTATTTAATGATTTCTTTTTTAAGTCTAACATTCAATCTGATAATTTATCATTTTGTCAAAATCTTTAACTAGTTTGTAACATTTGCCATACTCCCCTTCTTCTGATAATTTTATACGGCTTATACAATGAAACAATCGTCTGTATCCAGTCCAGTGAGTGGTCTATATTTAGTGTACTCCAAACTATTTAAATCAATCCAATGAGTGGTCCATATTAAGTGTACTCCAACTATTTAAATCAATCCAGTGAGTGGACCATATTTAGTGTACTCCAACCATTTAAATCAATCCAGTGAGCGGTCCATATTTAGTGTACTCCAGCTATTTAAATCAATCCAATGAGAGGTCTACATTTACTGTATTCCAAACTATTTAAATCAATCCAATGAGTGGTCCATATTTAGTGTACTCCGAACTATTATATCAATCCAATGAGTGGTCCATATTTAGTGTACTCCGAACGTACAATCGTGATGAAGAGTGCACCAAAGTCATGTGAACTTGATCCGATTCCGACATTACTGCTGCTTGAGTGCTTAGATCCAATATTGCCTTCACTAACTGATGTTATTAGTACCTCTCTCTCATCCAGGGAATTCCCATCATTTTTCAAAACTGCCATTGTAAAGCCTCTGCTGAAGAAACCAACATTCGACCATAACGATTTAAAGAACTATCGCCCAGTTTCTAATCTCCCATTCATGTCAAAAATCTTAGAAAAAGTTGTTTAATCCCAATTTGTATCTCATCTGAATTCAAACAGTCTTTTTAGCAATGTACAGTCTGCATATCACCCTTGCCACAATACTGAAACTACTCCTCTGAAAGTAGTTAATGACCTTCTCTGACCTTCTCTTTGTTTTGGATAGCGGAAAGATTACAGTCCTCACTCTTCTTGACTTGTCTGCAGCATTTGACACAATAGACCACGATATATTACTTCACCGTCTCCAACATGTATTTGGCATTCACGATACAGCCTTACTATGGTTCGAGTCCTAATTGGTCAACAGGACACAAATTGTGTCTGCAAATGGAAAACACTCCAGCCCAGTTGATCTATGTTGTGGTGTTCCACAGGGGTCTGCTCTTGGACCTGTTCTCTTCATTCTATACACTCAGCCACTCTCAAGTGTCATAGATCATCATCCAGTGCCTCACCAATTGTATGCTGATGACACCCAAATATACAAATCTAGCCACCCAACTGAAATAGATGCTACCATCCAAGGTGTAGAGAGGTGCATTTCCGATGTGAAATCATGGATGACATGTAACAAGCTGCAGATGAATGATAAAACTAAATCCATTCTGATTACAACACAAAGACTTTCTCATTCACATCCTTTGCCTCAGACAATAAATATCAGCAACACCATCATTAAATTCACAGTCAATACGAAACCTAGGTGTTACTCTCGACAGTACTCTCTCATTGCACCAACATGTCATGAACATATGCAAGGCTGCATATCTTGAGCTGAGACGCATCAGCTCCATTCGCAAGTATATTTCAGTTGATGCCACTCAAAACGTTTGTGTGTTCCTTAGTACTTTCAAGACTGGACTATTGTAACTTAATTCTGTCTGGTTCGTCTCAATATCTACTCCAGAAACTTCAAAAAGTTCAAAACACAGCTTCTCGGATCATCCTTAGAGTACCAAGATCAGAGCACGCCTCCCCCTGCTCTGTACCCTACACTGGCTATCCATTCGATCCAGAATTAAACACAAAATTTGTTCTCTGTGCTACGTTTCACTGACGGGCTCCAGTCCAACATACCTATCCGACTTCACCCATGTGTACACACCAGCAAGATACTTACGCTCCTCTTCTGACACTCGTATTCTCCTTATTCCCACTATGAAAATGATATCATATGGACAACGTTCTTTTGCATACCAGGACCCAGCAACGTGGAACGAATTGCCCACTGAACTTAGACACAAAGACACAGTGATCTCATTCAAGAGCGCTCTTAAAACTCACCTATTTCAACTGCAAGAACAGATTTAAAGACCTAATAATGTTTCCTTACCTTAAATATTTACAGCATGTTTTCTGTTTTCTAATTTCGTGGTGTTTGTTTTTATTTTGTAATCATATCATTATATATGTTTTTAGGTGTTGTCAAATGTTGTAAAGCGCTTAGAGCTTCTAAAGATTAGGCACTATACAAAGTCCTCATTATTATTATTATTATTATTATTATTATTATTATTATTATTATTATTTAAATCAAATCAATGAGTGGTCCATATTTAGTGTACTCCAAACCATTTAAATCAATTTAATGAATGGTCCATATATAGTGTACTCCAAACTATTTAAATCAATCCAATGAGTGGACCATATTTAGTGTACTCCAACTATTTAAATTAATCCAGTGAGTGGTCTAGATTTACTGTATTCCAAACTATTTAAATCAATCCAGTAAGTGGTCCATGTTTAGTGTACTCCAAACCATTTAAATCAATCCAGTGAGTGGTCCATATTTAGTGTACTCCAAACTATTTAAATCAATCCAGTGAGTGGTCCACAGTTAGTGTACTCCAAACCATTTAAATCAATTCAATGAGTGGACCACAGTTAGTGTACTCCAAACCATTTAAATCAATTCAATGAGTGGACCATATTAAGTGTACTCCAAACTATTCAAATCAATCGAATGAGTGGTCTAGATTTGCTGTACTCCAAACTATTAAAATCAATCCAATGAGTGGACCATATTTAGTGTACTCCAAACCATTAAAATCAATCCAGTGAGTGGACCATATTTTTGTGTACTCCAAACTATTAAAATCAATCGAATGAGTGGTCTAGATTTACTGTAAACCAAATTATTCCATCTCGTGGAAAATAGGGATAGAAAAGCAGATTGTCAAGCCCATTCACAGTTTTACACTCATAGGTTACATATTCAATCCTCAGTCCTCTTGTGCTATATTTTCCCAGAGCCCTGATTAAATAAGCAATTTATTGTTGCACGTCCTAAATTCAGTTGTGGAATGTATATCCTTTTCGGTAACGACATTGATACATAAACTTCTATATAAGTAAAGGATTTGATAGTGTTGGACACCAGGCATTGATACATAAACTTCTGTGTAAGTAAAGGATTTGATAGTGTTGGACACCAAGCACTGATACATAAATTTCTATGTAAGTAAAGGATTTGATAGTGTTGGACACCAAGCATTGATACATAAACTTCTATGTAAGTAAAGGATTTGATAGTGTTGGACACCAAGCATTGATACATAAACTTCTGTGTAAGTAAAGGATTTGATAGTGTTGGACACCAAGCATTGATACATAAACTTCTGTGTAAGTAAAGGATTTGATAGTGTTGGACACCAAGCATTGATACATAAACTTCTGTATAAGTAAAGGATTTGATAGTGTTGGACACCAAGCATTGATACATAAACTTCTATGTAAGTAAAGGATTTGATAGTGTTGGACACCAAGCATTGATACATAAACTTCTATATAAGTAAAGGATTTGATAGTGTTGGACACCAAGCATTGATACATAAACTTCTATGTAAGTAAAGGATTTGATAGTGTTGGACACCAAGCACTGATACATAAATTTCTATATAAGTAAAGGATTTGATAGTGTTGGACACCAAGCATTGATACATAAACTTCTGTATAAGCAAAGGATTTTGTATTTTTGGACACCAAGTATTGATATACAAACTTAATAATATCATCATCCAGTGTAGATTACTGTCGAGGTTATAAAAGCAGCTATCATTACGATAACAACGAATTGTTCTTAATTCCCGATTTTTCCATTTTCAACATTGACATGGATCTAAACCTAGGACCAATACTGTTCTTAGGATATACATATTCAATGTTGTAAATGATATACAAGCACCAAGTAGGTTATTAGATGACGATACTACACTCAGTGGCGGATTTAGTCGTTTTGAGGCCTAAGGCAAACACAGGCATGGGGCCCTCCACAACCCTTGTTCTCCTTTTCAGTCCTTATTTATCTGAGAAAGATGTACTTGTAACTTGTCACCAGTCTTCACACAGCGATGGTCTTCTGTCTTCTATCTTTTGCTCCTAAGGTGACCTTGCGAGCCTTGGCCTCAGCAAATCTTGTGATCACTAATTCCATATCCAGTGACTTGCTGACTTCATGCTCAATGGAGAGAACAGCAAGTGCAGACAGCCTGTCCTGTGACATAGTTGACCTGAGGTACGTTATAATGAGTTTCGGTGATGAAAAACTTCTCTCACCTGTAGCTACTGTCACTGGGAGAGTGAGCTGAGCCGTTTGTTTACAAACACACACGCAGATGCGCAGCAGGATAATGGAATAGTCCAATGTAGTGGGGACTGGGGGGAGATACTCATCATGAATTAAACATGCGGATAGCATTTTAGCGTATCGATGTTTAGATATATAATTAATTGGTGAAAAGTAAGACAACAAATCGTAGCCATAAGTTTATGAGGCGTTTTACGGGGCCCTTGATAGTTTGGGGCCTAAGGCAATTGCCGACCTTTGCCTAATGGTAAGTCCGCCTCTGACTACACTACATATAAAAATTCAAAATGAGATAAGTGAAATTCTTAATCAGGATATTCCGATTATATTCCGTCAGCGCTAATGACTTTAACATAGAATGAAAGAGTAAATGCTTATGGCACGAAAACCTAATTCAAATAATCATCCTAGTGTGCAGATGAATAATAAAGATATGCTGTCTTGTGACGCCACTGGACATGCACATTTTAATTGTTTGTCTCTAAAGACCTGATAAAAGTTAATTTAGTGAATAAACTGATATGTATGTGTGAGTGTGTAACGGCACCTCCGCACAGTAATAATCACATAGTGCCAATCAAAGTAAAGATCTAAATATGTCATGAATAAATTAAAATATAGATATAATTATTTGTCTTTAATGTACAAATATTGTATATATAGTTCCTCTGTTTCACTATGCTGATTATGCGTGGAATAGCTTTATTAGGCAGGAAAAAGAATAATAGGAAAAATGAATTTGGAGGCTTTGAGAATAGTAAAAGATATAACTTAATTCACTTGTTCGAAATGTGCATGGTCTTGTAATTCGAAACAATAGTGGCACTAGGAAAAATCATTTAAGAACTCTTGCATTAACGTTTAGAAAAATTGATAAAAAGAGGAATTTTGTATAGTTGTAACTTATAAGGTGTATAGGAACAGGAGGATGTAGTAAAACTGTTGATAAGTATTTTCCTTTTATTATTGTTTACGAATGCTCTTCTGTTTCATGCACATATGAATGTGTATGGTCTATTGAACGCTCATACTGATGTTTGTTTACTTGCACGCTAATATGGGTGTGTATTTTCTGTTTCACGCACATATAAATGTGTATGTTCTGTTGCACTCACATATGGATGTGTTTGTATAGTTGCACGCACATATGGATGTGTTTGTATAGTTGCACTCACATATGGATGTGTTTGTATAGTTGCACTCACATATGGATGTGTTTGTATAGTTGCACTCACATATGGATGTGTTTGTATAGTTGCACTCACATATGGATGTGTTTGTATAGTTGCACTCACATATGGATTGTATGTTCTGCTGCATGCAGATATGGATGTGTTTGTTTAGTTGCACGTACATATGGATGTGTACGTTCTGTTTCACGCACATATGGATGTGTATGTTCTGTCTTTCTAACAAAAGACATATTTGTGTAAAATGGTTGCAAATTCAAAAGCAGCGACAAAAATAACCATAGATTTCTCTTTCTTCTGATTCATATAACTAGAAAGTCTTTCTGTTTGCTATTTTCCATTCTGAATTTGTTTCATAACAATGTTTTTTCATAAATAAAGAAATCGTGGCCATTGTTGGCGTTTTGATTGTTAATGGGCGTGTTCAATCAGCTGTATTCTTATTTACGAGATGATGTGTAGCGCTTTCCTGAGAACATTTTGTGAGAACTTGTAAGCCTATTTGCTGCTTCTGTCCAGAAACGTTCTTAATCTTACAGAAACTTACAACATTAGAGCGGATAACTTAATCTTAACGTAACGTAATTCTCACAAAATTACATTTTCCATTTAACGACCGATCAATATTAAAATCAGGTCACCAGACAATGACGGAGCTTACTATCGCTGGGAGAAAGTTTGTCCCTTTGTTGTCTGGCGATGTTCTATAGTAGTTTACCTAATTTGCCCGGGGAAAGAGAGGGACATTAGCAAATTCTTTCCACAGTTCAAAGAGACGAATTATGTAATTAACAGACGATCGCATATGAAATTATTCATCTAGTGTATGTACAAACATCACGACGTGCAGTAACAACATTTCCAAGCTTTGCTATTTGAGTTCAACAACAGGTTTGACAATGATGCTGAATCCGATTCAATAAATTAATTATCGCAGACACCCAAAAGTACTGGGCATAAGTGATAGTGGAACACAAGAAAGACCCTTAACAGAACTTACTATGTGAAGATGACTTAATCTACATAATGGGTTTCAGGGTCTACTTAATAAATATTTACATTGTTTGATCACGCTTTGCGAGATAATTGTAATGTGTAGAAAATGCACAGGAATTTCAAGAACGGAACTGAGACAATATAAATGAAATAAAAATATTTAATTGTAAATATAGAACCCTAAATTCCTAATCGAGATAGTTAACATTTCTTGGATACAAACTGTATAAAACTTTGGTTGGTGACATTTGACTCACACCCCGACCCAAGTCTCAACCAACCGCAGTAAAGAAACAACACATCTCACTTCGGATCAAGAATTGCCTTTCATTTCGATCAGTTGGAGAAGAATATTAAATGGCGAATTCAATGAGCTAAGAGTTTAGTCAAAGGCTTTTGTGCAGAGACAGACTCTTTTCTTATAATCAACACAACTGATGAAGACGACAAACACATTTAGGCCATATTTTTACTTTTGCTTTATATTATAGAGTATCTAAGAGAGACTGGCATAGGCCTATATCCAAGAGACTGGTCATCTCAAAGAGACTGGTTTATCTCAAAGAGACTGGCTTTAGGCCTATATTCAAGAGACTGGTCATCTCAAAGAGACTGGTTTATCTCAAACAGACTGGCTTAGGCCTATATCCAAGAGACTGGTCATCTCACAGAGACTGGTTTATCCCAGAGAGAATGGATTAGGCCTATATCCCAGAGACTGGTCATCTCAAAGAGACTGGCTTTAGGCCTATATCCAAGAGACTGGTCATCTCAAAGAGACTGGTTTATCTCAAAGAGACTGGCTTTAGGTCTATATCCAAGAGACTGGTCATCTCAAAGAGACTGGTTTATCTCAAAGAGACTGGCTTAGGCCTATATCCAAGAGACTGGTCATCTCAAAGAGACTGGTTTATCTCAAAGAGACTGACTTTAGGCCTATATCAAAGAGACTGGTCATCTCAAAGAGACTGGCTTTAGGCCTATATCAAATCGGTCATCTCAAAGAGACTGGTTTATCTCAAAGAGACTGGCTTTAGGCCTATATCAAATCGGTCATCTCACAGAGACTGGTTTATCTCAAAGAGACTAGCTTACTGCTAGAGTCTGTTTAACTGCTCTGTATAACATTATTTGCTGTTGCAAACTATTAACTTTTTTTTTTAAATGTTCATACTTTCAAAATTGTTGTTTGTGAAGGTGTCACAAAATGATAGTATTTTATAGTCATACCAAAAACTGCTAACCTCTTTGTCGATAAATGTAAGTCATCACCATCATTTTCATTATTGTTGTAAAAGAACGTTACAGTGAATTGTCTACATACTTATCAAGTAAATAATCAAGTAAATAATACTGATAACCATTCCTTCCTTCCAATTTGCATCGTTAGAGTTAAACCTGATAAGTCGATTTTAAGCTAATTGGGAAAAAATAGTTTGGGGGGGGGGTAAAAACAAACTTGTACAGGGCACTAGTCACAACATGCAACATATGACAGTTTTCCTAATTATTTTCACTGCTTTTCAGTATATCTTAAATGAACAAGGGTGCATCAGTAAAAATAATGTTGTTGTTGTTGTTGTTGTGGGTTTAACGCCATTTTTCAGCACACGATACATAGCGACCAATATAACAGGTGGAGGAAGAACCCAGAAATACCATTGTAAGAGCCACCGACCCACTGGAAGCTACTGGCAAGCTTTCTCACATATCCACATTGGCCGAGCCTGAGACTCGAACCCTCACGGAAAGAGGCGAGATGGCAGTGATCAGTAAAGGCAAGCACTTTAAACCACTTGGCCACCCGTGGCCCCTACAAATAATGTAAAGCAAAATAAATATATTATTCTTGCTGACCCAAAGCTACATTATCAAATATTTCTCCTTCTTTCTTTATCTTTTATTTATTTCTATCTTTCTTTCAGTTATCTTTTTCTTTCTTTATTCAATTGAATCGTTACTTTTTATATTCTTTACACTTTTCCAAATTTCCTTCTTTCTTTTTTCTTTTTCTTGCTTATTTGTTTTATTCTTTGTATCAATTCCAGGGACTAATAGTATATGTTTTTGAAAGATCTGAGCACAACTCCAATAATCGTTCTTCGACTTTTTAATCCGTACGTTGTTACTGTTGTTGTTGTTGTTGTTGTTGTTTTAACGGCATTTTTCAGCACACTAAAGGCTATACTTGGTGGCCAGTAAGCTACTGGCAATCCTTCTCACAATCACGATGGCTCTACAAGTAATTCAACATGCACTCATAATACTTTAAAGTTAAGTTTCACAGCACTGAGACAGTAAGCTTTCCTCTTATCTTCCATTTTTTTTCCACATTTTGATAAGTTTTGCCACCCTCAAAAAAAAAAACAAAAAAAAAAAAAAAAAAAACCAGCGACCCTCCATAACCTCCTCTGACCCCGATTTTGGTCACAATCTAAGGGATGGGAACCACAGGTCTAGTAGCACAAAATGCTCATTTCTGTAAGTTAATATGTATGTGAACCGCAGTCTAATAGCAGGCAATTCTCATTTCAGTAATTTGTTTATATAACTGAACTGCACAAATCACTTTGCAAACACACTTTTGACGTGTTGACTAACAAATTAATATATTATATTTTTACCCTTTAATGTGCTTTTGAAAGAAGACGATGATACCGTCTGTGATGTTTCACTTATAAAATGTTTACAATGAGCGCATTTTCCTCAACGAATAATTTGTTCTGATTTCAAAGGAAGCCGGAGTTTAATCATTAATGTATTTCCTAAAAGTGTGATAGCAGTTCAAACGGGCGCCAGAGCTTACAAAACAGGGCCAATTGCCCTATTCGTGATTATACCCTTACAAAAAGTATTGAATTACTTTTTAGCTTATTTTAACAAGGTAGCTGTTACGTTGTAATGATAATTTCAACACGTGCTATGGACTGCAATACTACTAAGAAATATAATTTGCTGAACAAATAGAGACTGGGCAAAGCAGACGATCCATTTGGAAATCTTGTGTTTACAATATTCAAATATATTAAAGCTACTCGGGTCTGCCAGAATCTTTTCATATATTTGACTGACATGTTTAATGATTGAGAACAAATTAAATCAATCGTCATTGCCCGACATTATCAATGTCTGGAGTATACATCTAGTTTAAAAGGTGCCGCGGCAACTCGGTAGAGCGCCGGACTCGTGATATAAAATCGCAGCCAGCCAGGGTTGTCCGGCTCCGTGTGTCATTAGAAAATGCACTTAACTCCCATTTCTGCTGCATGCTGGGTAAACAACTTTACAATCAGGTCTCACTGGACAGTTTATCTGGTGAATTTTCATCCGACAATGACATGTTGCAGAAAAATGAGAATAATTTTACGCTGAAGATACAAATAAAAACAAACTAATGATTTTTGTAGAAAGCATGCATGTGAGATTTTGACTCTGGCAATCAGGTTAATTCGTTATACAACTGGTGGCTTTTATACTGAACCAACACTGCCACCAACCCCTCTTTTTTACATTCATTTTTGACAGCAAAGAGCTATTTGACTATTTTCGTGTGACAAGGCGGCTAAAAGAATCAGTATGTGCCTTATGCATGAATAAAGTTCACTAGTACTATAACAAATTAGCATACTTTTTCATCACCCCTCAACCATCTCGATTTTTAGATATTTACCTCTGTAGCAGACATGCGTAAATACGTAAGCCAAGTCGGCTGTTCATTTTCAGCCCAAGTTATGCATTTGATCTCCAGTGCTAGTCTAACTGTGACAGGCAGTCACCAAACAAGCCAACCCATTTTCAAGCCCAACTCAAAGTAAATCTAAACCACATTACAGATTTAGCTTCTGTGTGAATTTATAAATGCTAGGCTTATGATAATTAGGTTCATGCCTTCTACCTTAAAGAGTGTCAAAATCCGAAACTATCCAGTGAGACCTCATGGTGATATTGTTTCATACAACTACATATTGGTGCGTGAAGACTATATTTATAATGCAAGCGGAAAAAAGCTCCTTAACATGCTCATCGAATACACACACCCCCCCCTTTGCATAATCACATACACATTTATCGAATTTATGAATATTTACAGGAAATAAACTAAATAGAACCACTTACACATGAAACATTTTAGCCTAAGAAATACAACAAATATTATTGATCATTTCGTATCATTTAAAGCATGTAAAGTTGTGAACTTGAGAGACAAAAACCAGTCTGAAAATTCAATAATAATTCGTTTCTTGGAGAACACACACACACACACACACACACACACACACATAAATAAATATATATATATATATATATATATATATATATATATATATATATATATATATATATATGTTATATATATATATATATATATATATATATATATATATATATAATGAGCATTTCCTAAAAGCTACTAGACCAGTATAATAAAACAAGCACGTTTCTAGTCAGTCCAATTCATCATAATATTAAAATACAACATTGATATACCAATATGTGTTTGGTGAAAATAGACACAGAGGAATATTATACTCAAGTAGCGTTAATGTACTATATCTCCCCCCCCTCTCTCTCTCTCTCTCTCTCTCTCTCTCTCTCTCTCGCACACACACACACACATACACACACACTAAAAACGTATTAACATTTTTTTTAAAGTTGTTTATTGTTTCCTTATTTCAACAAAGTAGTGACACTGAAATAGATAGTGAAGTGTATCACTTAAATATTGTTAGGCGCACAATTCACATTCTCTTTCAGATATATCCAAATTTTTCTAAGTTTCATTTAAACACACTATGATTCCTTTTATGGAAGTTTATTAACATTATTCTCTAATTTGTGGACACGTATTAAAATGGTTCCAAATTTAAAGATTTTTCAAATATCCGATGAGCTCAACTTTCAAAGGAATCAAAGCAGTAAAATGACAAATTTCGACTATGTCTGTCAGTGTGCCTACAGGGAGGAATGAATGAGATAACCATCAAGTATTCAGTCATAAACAAAGATAAATTTGTTGATAAAGGAAATCCATTTAAATGTGCATTACCCGCAGCAACGTATTGTAACATAACATCATAGTATATTAATAACATGATACACTCTTTCCCATTAACTTATTGAGCCCAAAATGTAACAGCTCTAATATTTATTTAAATGCTCGGAAAAACTTACCCGATATTTTTTTTCTGAAAAATAAAACGTTTCGTTAGAAATCAGTGTCTAAAAGTTCGATAACATACTTATTAATAAATATCTTTAGTTCACAACAACGTAACAATACCAGATCTCATATCAATGTAACAATGCCAAATCTCACATCAGTGTATCAATAATGGTAAGGTAATATTTTCAAAAAGTTTAAAATGTAAATCCAATATAAAAGTCGATTTCTTGTTTATTAGCCTCAATAATGATTTTCTTTTTCCTTATAGAACTAAATGAATCATTGTTTTTATAAAGCTAATAAACTATTTCTCAGTGATGTGTGTCCAAATACAAAAGAAAAAGGTTTATATTGCCAAGATCCCAAATATTCTTATTATCCGTGGGGGACCAGGATGGCCGAGTGGTCCAAAGAGCTTGCCTTGACCTATCATTGCCTTCTCACATCTGTCCGCGTGGGTTCGAAACTCAGACTCGGCCAATGTGGGTATGCGAGAAATCTGCCAGTAGCTTCACGTGGGTAGCTGATTCTTACTGGGACTTTCCAAGTTTCTTCCTCCACCAGTCATACTGACCGCAATGTATAGCCTATATTGCGCTGCGATATTGCGTTAAACTCCAAAACAACAAGAACACAGCCTATTGGTTTTTGTGTGGCTTTATTTTTGTTGTTTTCAATATTTACTCTTATTCTCCTTTCTCAATAGTATATAAAGAATTAATTAAAAGTCTTAATGAAGATCTGTTTCGTTATCATTAGGAATATCACGATGAGTATATTCTAAGACACTCACCCACCCACTCCCAACACAACGCAACATATATATTTAAATGTATATTATGTATGTTTGACTCTTTCGTAAAGTATTTGCAAAAGAATAATGTTATATTTGGTTCAGAATTATGTATTATCTCTTGCTATTTCCATTGTATTTTAAATCGATTAGATTAACAATGCCTTCGGCATAATATTGTTGTAACATCATTATCAATTAGGATGTGATTCTGAGGGAACAAATAAGAATTAGTGTAACTAGATGGTGGTGGTGGTGGTGCTGGTGGTACTGGTGGTGGTGGTTATCGTTATCTAGAGGATAATCGACCACGGTGTTATTGCTTGGATCGAGTGGATAATGAAAAGGTGAAATTAATGGATGGAATAAACAGAAAGCTGAGCAGAGATATGGAATAGAACAACTGCCCCCGTTTATAAAATATAACAATTTAATCAATTATATATACAAAATAACTTGTATAAGACACTTGAAGGATACATTTCTATTAGAAAATAATCACCGAAACGTTATTACAAGATGCAATTAGCAGTTCCGTTTCTACAGATATGACCAATTTCATCATAAAACCGAGTGAGAATGTTACAATTCAATTGCCCAGCATGACTTATTAACCTGCTGACTGTTTCGGTTCACTCCAGAATCAGTAGGTTTGGGTCGATTTCTCTCTCTGACTTTACTGTGATGCGGCCTACAGTGACCTCTCTCTCCTGCATCCAGCTTCGTATGGGCCTCATCTGCAATATGGATCCCTTCTACATCCTTGTTGCTTTGTGCTGCTGTGTTGTGTGGCGTTGTGTGGAACCATATATATATATATATATATATATATATATATATATATATATATATATATATATATATATATATATATATATATATACCCAACCTACATAGTTTCTTAAGTTCTTTCTACGCTCCTCAGATACTGTCACGTCGTAATTCAAACGGACATTAACTGCTAATATGATTCTCAGGTCGCCGCCTGGCATTTCACACCATATAAACTGGAGCTCACTTCATTTCATTCAAACATAGTGCAGGAAGATTATGTTTCTCTTTGACAGACTATTTAACATCACTAATTGATCTACAGCAAAGGCTAGTCTCTGAATACGCTATTACGCCGTGTCATGTGGGCTATTAATCGCTATCTCGATTAAGTAGTGGCCCGCATGCTCTCTAACGCTAATACCATCGATTATCAGTTAAAAGAATGCATATCTTAATTACACAAATGTATTAATGAAATTCACATCATGTCTTAGCTACAATATTAGCTAACTAACAATTAACTGGCATAGCATCCTATCAGCTTGAGGATACTATCAATTCCTATCGTACATTATTCGTAAGTCATATAATGAATAAACTCAAACAATCATCTCGAGATTCTTATCGAAACAAAATAATGTATGAAATTTCTAGAATACATGAGTCATATAACATTCAAGACAAATAAATTCAAACAATTATATCAGAGAAAATTTGTATGGAACTAAGGTAATGTACTCTCCTCTCTTTTCTCCCTTCACAAAATCGTCTCTTTACCTTTTTACAGGATCGTCTCTCAAGACTTCCAATACACGTCCTTGGACTTTTATTTAATGAGAAAAATACATGCTATTTTCATCAGAGTCACGTTCTCATATAGACTGACTAATTATGCGATGTAGAACGTTTACACAACACAAAACTTCACATAGAAACACACCTCTAATCGTTACTTATCCAATAAGGATCAAGCTTTATTTACCAAAACAAATTAATACACGCCTATCGAGGTTTAGAAAATTTTACTTTTCCGTTTCCTTAATAACCGATATCTGCTAAGTTTCAAATTATGACAAACTTTCCAACAAGTACAAACGCTGTTTCTTCAACATTTCAACCCTGGGTATTCTCCATACTTAGAACCAAATACACCTCGCCTTTACCAATTTGCCCGACAGTTATCAAACGGAACCCTCATTAAAAATCAATAATGCCTACAGCAGGGACATTAAAACACGGTATTCTAGCTCATGCTATAGACATAGCAAGTTACCTAAACATATTCATCAACTTAACTTATTAACCCTTGGAGATTTTTGTCATTCTCGCCTTAATGTCATTTGTCATTCTCGTCTGAGTTTCAGAACCCAAGCGGACAGATGTGAGAAGGCAATGATAGGTCAAGGCAAGCTCTTTGGACCACTCGGCCATCCTGGTCCCCCACGGATAATAAGAATATTTGGGATCTTGGCAATATAAACCTTTTTCTTTTGTATTTGGACACACATCACTGAGAAATAGTTTATTAGCTTTATAAAAACAATGATTCATTTAGTTCTATAAGGAAAAAGAAAATCATTATTGAGGCTAATAAACAAGAAATCGACTTTTATATTGGATTTACATTTTAAACTTTTTGAAAATATTACCTTACCATTACTGATACACTGATGTGAGATTTGGCATTGTTACATTGATATGAGATCTGGTATTGTTACGTTGATGTGAACTAAAGATATTTATTAATAAGCAAGTTATCGAACTTTTAGATACCGATTTCTAATGAAACGTTTTATTTTTCAGGCGAGATTTTTGTCATTCTCGCCTGTATTTTGTCATTTTTGTCATTCTCAATTTTTGTCATTCTCGCGAGTAGGAAACACATTTTGGGGGCTACTTCTGAATACATCAAAATAAATCGACCTGCAAGAGATTTTAGTTTAGCCTGCCGCCTAGTTGTGTTAGAAACGTTGTTTTTCATTGGCTATTTTGCTCGCGCATGTGCAGAAAACTAACAGTAGGAGGTTGGGGGGGGGGTTGGGTTATATTATTGGACCCATCATTTTCATGTCCTGGTTCCTTTTTACTCCAAATCCCCATCTTATCCTAATTTTGCAAAGGTTCTCCTGTCTGTGTGCAGTTCAGACCGGTCTGCTTTAGATATGAGTCCAAAAAGTCTATAATCCGGATACAAAACCGGATTTTGACCACGAACGAATATTTGGAGTAAAAAAGTCTGGTCTCAAGAAATGCGTTTTTTCCTCTGTATTTTGTAATACGATTAGAAAGTCCAGATTATTTGGTACTATTGTAGAGCTACGTCTGTCTACCTTTCTGTAACACCACCCACATTAGTGTCTCTTAAATGACCTTGACGCCACAGGCCTCCGAAGTAGGGTTCTACCTTCTGACGCTTAAACGGGGCGCCAGAGGTTAATGAGTTAAATGGCTATGTGTCACTCTGACCCAGCAACGTTCACTGAGTTATGTCGTGCCATAACATCTTACAAAATTCACACTGTTACAATCAGATTAAAAATGGAATTAATTAATTTTAGCGAATCAAACTTTTAGGCTTTCATGATGGACTTTACATAACATAACTGTAGAGAAAAGTATCTGGTCTGTAACACGGCGTTGTCAGTAACTATGCAAACAACGTGTTGAACCTATGATAAAATAAGGAGTAGGTTCGTTTGTTGAATCAAGTTCCTTTTCCATTCAGAGCATTACAATTTTCTTTGCCGGATGCAATATAATGAGTACAGAACGCGAATGTCGGAAAAAACCTAAGACTCCATTTCTTATCTCCATCCTATTTTACCCAGAAATTATGGACTTTATGGACTGAAGGCGGCCAATAATCCGTTTAGTTGGGGATAAGGGCAATAATCCGTTTAGCTGGGGATAAGTGCACAAAGAGACATATTTAACACATCTCTCCAACCGTCGAATGTGTCGGTTAATTTGTCAACAAATGAAGTCATTATTCCTCTGTCACCTCAGACTGCATATTGAGAGAGAGAGAGAAAGAGAGAGAGGGGTCATCATTCCTTTAAAATAAAGAATACATTTCGTATAGGTATCCACTGTTGACGTGATAACAAAACATTGAGGAAGTCGTAATAGGAAGTTTTCGGGATTCCCTTTTCTGGAGTTTGTCAGTTCTGGATAGATTATAATTGGATGTATTT